>JAQGAF010000381.1:0-54357 GCA_034687865.1 Kryphioiulus occultus
GATAATTGACGTTTCATTGTAATGGAATTTGCAATATCAAGTACATTAGACACCATCTAACTGTTGGCCACTTTATTTGGTGGGCATAAAGATCGAGGCAGACAAGAAGAGACTTGACCTTGCTTGCAAATTAGTAGTATTCACAACATTGAACACAGTATAATACTAATTGCGGTTTTAGTGACATTAATGCTAATTGGAGTCAGAGATTTCTGATAACCCATTATAAATCTTCTGTTATCATTATTTCCTAATCTTATTAAAGGCTGTCTGTTAACATATTAGAGACTGGGATGACTTTTGCAGCATGGAGGACTAACAAACTTGTGTGAATTTGAAAGCTAGCTATTGTATTCATAAATTTTCCTCACCTGGCCTCAATATTGGCAAATCTTGCATCCAAAAACATCCCCCTGCTGGCTGGGGTTTTAAGATCAAAAGTTCATCAGGCCTACATTATGCATTTTAAAATTAAATTGTCAACAAGGATATTCACAAGATAGTATATTATTTTTATTCTAAGCTGAAGCAGCTTCTTCTTAATTTGTATGCTATTGATTTTGTGGTAAATGTCAAATGCAATAATATTCATAGCTCCAGCCAAAGTAGGCTTATATTGTTCCATGTGCACAGCAAATTACGTGTGATTGATAAAGAAATCAGATGTGACAATAATCCAAAGATAAGATATATTCTAAATATGCATTTCGAAACTGTTTGTGCTGGCTACTGTACATCGGTTTACTTGGCAATTTGAATACGTATAAGACTATCTGTAATCGTTTTACCTGCAGCTTTGAATCTGATCCTCAAATGCATTTTCTGGCGTCACAGCGTCAATGACACAAGAGTTGAAAATGGTCTACATGTAAAACATTGTTATATATACCTGTACTTGTCATCATGTTTTAACTTTGATAGTCAATTTCATTTTTCTTATCTCTTTGATAATACCATACATTTGATAAATGGATGTTGATGTCATGCATACTATTTAGATCCCGTGAATCTAGGGGCATAATGGCGGATGAGATTTTACGGCAAAACATTCGTGCTGTACTTCAAAGTAGCAAATCTGCTGTGCCTTTGAACAGACTCCAACGTAAGTAATCATACCTAAATACCTATCATGCATTCCTAATATGTTTCAAAAAAGTGGACCCATGTTGGCATAAACGATTGAATAGTTATCTCCTTGCTTGCATGTTTCAACCACAGCTTTAGCTGATAGTTTTTACCTGTTTCCAAATTACAAAATAGGCCTACATCTTTAGTTGGGGAATGAAAAATTACATCGAAATTTGTAAACGTGCACTTTTGCAGATAATTAAAAAAATGACTATTCCAGAAATTTGCTTTCACTCTTATCTTATTTTGTAAACCAGTAGCCATAAGTGCATTATTTCTCTATAAATTCGAAGGAAACATAACTTTTGGTGAAGTTTGGAGCCTATCATTGTAAAAAAAAATTCGAGGATGTCATTGACGATAACTATTTGTGTTCATGCAGATAATTATTTCACAATTATTCTCTTGCAAAACAGATGATTTTAAAATGCTTATGGGCCAAGGCATTCCTGTCGGTGAACTTGGTTTTAACTCCTTAGATGCTTACTTACGATCTATTCCTGATGTTGTCTCAATCAAAAGGTAAAACTAGTTTGGGATAATTTGTGAACGTTATTAATGGTTGAATGAAACGTTGTCGAATTAGCCGAGGTCTCAGAATAAATTGTTTGCTTTATATGATCACATGGAAAACTGGAATACTGTCCAGGTTACTTGTTTATTACTGGCTTGAGAAAATAGAATGGTTGCTGTTGTTACATGTATATTGAATTTGATGTCGGTTTTTACTGAAATAATTGTAATCGTATGGTGATGCTTTTGCCATTCCTTTTCATTGAACCTTTTTTGCTGTTTTGTCTTATTTACTAGTATATATCCACTTGTTTGATCTTGATATGTGTTTTCCAAACTTTGCAGAAATTATAATGGAGATCTTGTATGTGAGGCAGTAAGCAGCCACCAAACTGCACACCTTGCTCAGTTGGTCAAAAGTCAACGTGGCTCTAAAAGCACTTCATTTTCAAAGGTTTGCCAAACAGTTCTAAACAGGTATCTGACCAAAGCCCATAATTTCTACAGTATTGGCTTTTCCTTCGACTTTTAGGGAAACAGTCAAAGTCGCTCAAGAGGATATCATCACAGTTCACAAGTTAGACCAGTGAGTAACTGGCCTCAACAACATCCAACAGATTCGAAATTGTCCACAGTAAGAAAAGAAATTTACTTGGTGGTTAATTTTGGATAGAGCACGTAAATCCAATTGTTATCATAATTTGAACAGAGACTGCCGCTTTTGCCAACACCAAAAACCTATGAAGTTCCTCCTCGTTTTGAAAGACAGAATTCTGCAAGAAGTAAGTATTTGATTGACTACCTCTATGGAACTCTTTATAAGCTTTGGCTACTATTATTTCAAGCCTTAGATCCCCATCAGCTTTAGATATTAATTTGAAACTGATGCGGTCCTTTGCTGCTTTTCAAGATGTAGCCAAAAGCTCTCTTTTATTTGTAATTTGTTCCCAATTCTTCTGTTGCAGCTGTGCAACTTTCCTCAACTCGTGGTCTTACTGTAACAATTAATTTGGATCAAACCCCTCATTCTTACCCCTCATATCAAAGCTGCCAAGAACCAAATGACAACAACAACTCAGCAGAAGAATATAGCACGGACACAATCGACCACACCACCTATCACTCCCGCTCATATGAACCAAAATCCTCCTACTCCTCTGCAAAATGCTCAAGCAGCACCATTGCCCAATACACGGCCACCGATATGTCCAACTTTCAAACAGGCTCTGGCTACTTTCGTGGCAGGCAAGGGACTAGGGAAGATTTCCTACAAAACCACTTGCGTGGAGAATCGCAAACAGAGAACGAAGCATTTCATCAGCATCGTGAAATTCCACAATCTGAGTTTTCAGTCCTACCCAGAGGAGAAGCCTTCAGCAGAAGAGGCAGAGGAAGAGGCAGCGAGGGTTGCCCTAGAAGACCTCGAAGGCACCTTCAAAGGTCAGGGGAAGGCAATTTTCATGATGAAATTAATTTCAGTTGCAATTTAAATGTTATTAATGTTGTATTCTATGTAATTGTATTTTGCTTGTAGGTATTAACAACATAGAATTGGCCATATCACGGACACCTTGTATTGCTCGACGAGTTTTCGAAGTATGCTATATTCATTTAATAGCTTGTAACTGAGCCGTTGTTTCGGTTTATTTGTTTATATCTGTTGTTATTTTGTAGATTTTTAGTTCTAACAAATTCAAATCAGATTGTCCTGCTTTTAATTCGATTTCTGATCAAAGTCCTTATATTCATATGTCTGAATGAGCAAATGCTTTCTCCATTATTGTTTGAAATAAGCTGAAATAAAATGATGTCATAGCCATGTCCCCAGCCATGTTAAAAATTATATACATGACATCTCTGCGAATAATCGTCGTGATAACAATTTTGCTTGATAGTCCGGTTACTACTGGAGGTGACAATCCACCTTTAATGAATAAATACTATTTGATTAATTAATAAAAAAGATAAAGATTGATTACATGGTCATTGGCGTCATCTATTGACAATATTGGGCAACTCGAATAAAAAAAATCAATCTTTAATTATCTTTTTTATTAATTAATCAAAGGGTATTTATTCATTAAAGTTGGATTGTCGCCTCCAGTAGTAACCAGACTATCAAGCAAAATTGTTATCACCCATGGCAGGGGTGGGAAGGGAACTGCCTGTTAAGCTGTATTGAGTAAGGTTACCCCAACGCGATTGCTTTTTCGAGTGTTAAGGCCCATAGTGAATTTTCGTAAGCGTAATGCCAATAAAGTAGATGTTATAAGTACTGGAACCTGACATTTTAAAATATAACTTGAGATGAAAACTACGAAAAATGAAATGTACATTAAGCTTATTTCCTATATATTTTAAAAAGACAAGGCGACGAAATAGATATCAAGCAAAAAATATTACACCTGCATTAGAACTGCACGATATTTGCAGTTCAATTTTGGTATTCATTTGTGTTAGTATGCTCCAATTTCCTTCAATGTATTGTTGAGGTTATTTGTAATAAGAGTTAATTTCGATATTTGACTAATTGAGGTGAATCCATCATGGTGAGACTTATGAAAATTTTGTCACCACTGATATTTTATTTTTTTATGTGTTGATTTAAATAATGTGTTCCATTGATTCACAATTTTGTAAAATGTATGCATCCCATTGCATTTTATGGTTGATGGACCATTGGTGTCATTGGTTTCCAAATTGGAATTTTTGTGACCCTTGGCTATTAATAATTGACAGTAAACAGAAGTCGTAACAATATTAACGCCGTTACAAATGTTTAATACTGATCAGCACGTTACCCGTGATTTTGAGGATTGTGACATTGCTGTTTGTGTTTTGCAGAAAATTTTATAGAATAAAGCAGAAGGTTGGCCCACTTTTAGACCCAAAATTGCAAATTTGAGTTTCATAATTTTTTCACATAATTTTTTTTTACATGGAAAAATTCTAGTTGTATAGAAAATGTCTTAGAAATGCTTTTAGAATTGCTACAGAGTTCAAATTGATTGGATATTTGTAATGTGCTTTTACAGATTTATATCTTTTTATAATAGCAGTACATGTATTTTGTGATTTTCAGATCGTGAAAGGAAGCCCTAATGGCATTTTTTCCGACTTCATTTCAACACAATACGTAGAAAAATTTAATGAGCGTCTGCCAAATAATTGGGTATCCTTAATTGCTGATGAACCTGTTTTGAGAGTGGAATGGTAAGGTCTTAGTTGAAACGTTTTTGGAGATTTCAAGTGCATATTGTAAACTTATATCTTTGATTTCTTAGGATTGATGAATTAAGATGCATAATCTTTCCTGTTAAGATAATTCCAAACGACGATATTGAAATTCATACCATCCGGGGATTTGTGAGTTTAGCTTTAAAGACTGTTTTAGGTTGTTTTTAGATTAAATATACAAATAACTTTTTTTAATCAATTTAAGAGTGATTCTTCAGAGACCTCATCCCCTAGTCCAGCTGGCTCTGTCTCCAATCTTCCAAATCAAGAATCAGTTCGTACGTTTGTTGTTAATTCTGTCTTAGACATTTTGTGTGATAGTCCATACAATGCTTGTTTGCTAAATTTTATTGTTTGTTTAGCATCGACAGTAACTCTTCTGCCAGAAAAAAAATATTGGGATGCCTATGTAACCATTGCAGAATCCACGTCAAACTTGTATATCCGTTTGATTGGTGAAGAATATTCTGTAAGTTTATTTGAATTTGAATTTGTGATACATCAATACAGTACATCCCAAATTTAACAGATGTATGAAACAAGTTGATGTGAAACTGAAAACGAATGACGAAATGAACCAAAATTACTTCTTTATAAATTCGTTCTTTTTTGTTTAATTTGTAGACCAAATATGACAACTTGGCAACTGAAATGGAGCTGTTTTACATTTATTGCAACTCTACCACTCATCCTGCATTAGACAATATTAATGTTGGAGATTTATTTGCAGTGAAAAACGAGGACTGCTGGCACAGAGTGGAAGTTAAAGAAGTGCTTTCTAGCGGCAGAGTAATGTTTTCTTTTTAAAATATTTGCGTTTCATTTGAAACTACACATTCTGAACTGATTGTATAGCAAGATTAGAGCAATGTTTTCATTTATTTAAAAATAGGTCAAATGCTTTTATGTTGATCACGGTGACTCGGGTGAATTTGATACTTCGGTACTTTGGCCTTTAGAGCCACAGTTTCGATACCTGCCATTTCAGGTGAATTTTATAATCGTTGAGTTGTTAATGTCAGTAATGCTTGCATAATGTGCTAATGGAGTGAATTTATTTAGGCTATAAAATGCAAGCTGGCGATGTTGGATGGTCTGGATAATTTTTCCATCAACATGGAATTTGTAGAATGTGTTGTTGGCAAATCTCTGTTAGCTGAAGTAATTTCACGGCAAGCATCGTCTTAGATTTTGGATTAATTCATCTATCAAGTGCCATGTTTAATTCATTTCTTGCTTGTTATTGTCATTGAGTTATCAATATATAATTTACTTTACTGAATTTGTTTAGTTATTTTTTTTCAATCTCTTATCATTATTAGAGATGACATGTCAATTGTTCTGTTTGACACTTCCACCGACAAAGATATCAACATTAACAAGTTGCTGTGCAAAAAGTTACTGGAAGGAATGGACTCACCAAGATTGGTAAGTTTTCAAAACAGTGTTATTTATAAGTTGATCGCCACCATTGATTAATTGACCACCTTCCCTGACCTGTTCTTCAAATGTCCAAATAGATCATTCATGCCATGTTGTAATTAAATTAGGATCATGCTAATCACTCAATTTTGAAATAATTGTAGATTTGTAGGCCCTGTTCCTATCTTTGTCACAAGTCTAGAAATCTTACTGGGCAGTTGCCGGAAATTATTTGCTTACCAATAAAGAAATGGCACTTATCAGCGAAAATGTAAAAGTAACGGAGAAAATAATGTAGTTTATTAAATTATCTATTTTTCGAAGGAAGTTTTCAGTTTGAAAATTTGTCATATAATATTGAACAAATCCTTGGGTGTATGCACTTAACCTATGGAATGCACGTTTCATTGTTACCACAACAATTCTGTTACAGAAAACTGGCATTGTAGATGTGTCAATCGGCAACGTGAGCATTACTGGGGACCTTTTCCTTCAGCTGCATTCTCCAGCTTTGACTGTGCTAGAAAAATTTATTGAATTTTCTGCCAAAGATGGAACAGTACGTTTTCTGCATTTGTTTTATGTTAGGTTGGTTAATGAATCTGAAAAAGTTATTTTTTCAATGTTGAATAGACTGTTGATTCGCTTCAACAAGAAAAAATCTATTTGTTGAAAATCAGAGATGAACAATGTTACTTCAGAGCTATGAAAATTGGGGTTGCTGATGCTGCCAGTGATCCAGATAAGGTAATTATTAGAGCTTACAAAACATTTTAGTGCAATTTTACTGAGATTTCATTTGAATAATGTAGCTAATTAAATTTTGTTTTAGTTCAAATTTCTCCTAGTTGACTGTGGCAATGTGGTTTATGCTCAATTATCAGATGTCCTACAGCTGACAAGTTCGTATGATGTTCTGCAGAGGGTTCCACATCAAGTAATATTGTGAATCTGTCTCTATTGATAGTTTTTATATGGCACAAATAATAAAAAGAAATATACTTGCATTTAAGGTTTTGAGATGTCGCCTTAATGGCGTACCATCATCGCATACTTTGGAGTGGAGTGAGAAAACCACAGAGCGCCTCCAGAATCTAGCACCTAAAAACACTACATTAATAGCAAAGGTGAGTTTCTGCAATTATAATGCACTGGGTTTCTTTATCTGCATCCAATGTTACTAAAATCCATCAGGCAAATTAAACATTATCATAGTTTATAATATTTCACTCAAATATTAAATGTGCAGTTGATCATGCATATGTTCAATGCTTACACACAGTGCTCTTTTCATTTGTGGAAACGTAACCTCGTTAATGGCAATCTGTAATCAGTAATACCCAAACATCTGGTCTGTTCGATAGCTGATGGTTCCAACAGTTCCAATAAGCAGTTTTGATACGTTAGCTGATGGTTCCAACAGTTCCAATAAGCAGTTTTGATATGTTCATAATTATAAAGAAACAACTGATAAAACATTTCAATTACTTTGTTTTATGGCTATTCCAGCTCGTCGTAAATACGTCATCAGAAACGCCTCTCATCGAGCTGTTTAAGCGCTTGGAGAAAACTGACGAACTAGTTTCCATTAATCAAACGCTGGACCTCGACGTTTCCTTGTTTTCAAGTAAAAATACTGTCGCTGCCAAAGTTCCAAAATTGACAAAGAAAACTGAAAACTTGAAGTTGGATGAGCCTATTACTGAGATTGGTGCCAGGAAAGCAATGCAAGCTAAGGATAATGCCTCATCTGTGCCAGCAACATTTCCCATTCTCCTCGATTCTAAAAAACCTACTATCAGTTTTCCACCAATTGGAGAATACATCGATATCATTGTCATCTTGGTTGCTAGTCCATCGAATTTTATGGTTAGCATTTTATTTGTACACTTTAATGTAGCTAGGTTCTGCACCTGCTAATTATTTCTGGGCGTTTCAATAATGTTTTTATCACCTAGTTTTGTCGTTACGAAGCAGAAGACGAGTATGTACAGTTGTATGTAACGATGAGGCAAGTTTATGAGGTAATCAAAACTGGAAGCTATTGGCAAATTTTGTAACAATGCATGGTATTCTGTACAGTAAGCTGTATTTTAACATATCATTTTGCATATACTTAGAAAAACAGCAGGACAGCAACACCAAACCTAAAAGGCAGTGACGATAATGAGATGTATGCAGTTTATCATAAGAATAAATGGAATAGAGCTCGTGTTAAGTCTTTCTTTGAAGATGATTCGGTGAGATAAGTACAACTATTGTATTTTTAAACTTTGTGGAAATGTTTCCTTCTAATTATTGGATTATATTTATGATAGGTTAGTGTATATTTCATCGATTCTGGGGAATATGCCCTCATCAGTGTTACTGATGTGCAGCCTTTGCATGAAGTGTTTAGAAGGTTGCCAGCTCAAGCCGTTCGTGGAAAGTTAGCAGGTATTTTGTATTCTCTTATTCTTTTTTTCCTAATCCTGTTTTTGGCTTTTCTAAACCAATTTTGGTCATTTCCAGGAATAGAACCAATTCATGGTGACTGGGATCCAGAGGACAGCTGTCGCTTTAAAGAATTGGTTGATTCGAAACCTCTTGTGGCCTTGGTTTTACGTTACGAGGATTCGCCCGATGGTACAAGAGTCGTATTGCGCCTGTGTGATACTTCTCTACCAAACGAGGATGTCTATATCCACCAAATTCTGATTGATGAAAAAAGAGGTAATGCTGCTGAAGCTGTCTGATTTAAATATCGTTTATATTTCGTTTTAATGTATATAAAAATTGATAAAGCTGCAGTCTTACTGCTCATAATGTGCCTAAATCCTTATTAATTTGTGCATAAGTGAAATATCACTATTTTTATGAACATTTTATATACGTTTGTGATATCTGGGCATCTGCATTACAATCGCTTTGAAATTTTTCTCCATTCTTATGTTATTGCCCATTTTGGCTTTAATATATTGCATAAGTGAATACCCATAATGGTAAAAAAATCCAATCTAGCCGAATACATTTGCTCTTAAGATGAGGTGCAGTATTGCAGAGCATACTTTGATAACCGCTAAATGCATTTACTACCATATCTATAATGAACGTCAGTGCTGAACCCCCCAAAAAAATCGCCTATGGCGTTTTTTGGTCATATCATGTTATCACTCTGACAGAAGATGTTTCTGAAAATCACTATTTAGTGATGGCATAAAACTTATAAAAATTTTATAAGTCACTGAAAATATTTTCAAGTCGTGAAAAATCATTGAAAAGTTATGGAATTTTTAATATCAAATCCAGTAAACACTCTAATTTGCGTACGGTCAATTTAGAGCAAATTTCACTACTGCGGAATGTGCAGCAGAATGTATAAATTATACAAACAGCTAAGCATTTGCGAGCAACTCATTCTATACAAGTTAGTAACTATATTTAGTGGTTTTAATCGTTTATAAAGCATTAGTTGGAATTGTTTATCATGGCAGGTATTGACATGTGTTCGTCTTACAGAAGTTAGCAATAAGCTGTAATGCTGACGTTTGTTTAAAGCTATTACTTTTTTTTCAAATTGTTCCTTACCTTAGCCAAACCACTGGCTCAGAAATGAGGGTTTGGAAAGCAGCTTTTACTTCTTTTATTGAACAAATTATAATTCAATATGGATGTGAGTAAGAGTATCCAATCTGATCAGAAATGATGATAATTACTTTATAATTCGAAACATTGTCCCAAAGCATAAAAAGTTCCAGTGTGTGACCGCACAATGCTTGATACTATCTCAATACTAACTTCTCTAATCATTCATGTATTGAGGTGGTTGGGACAACAACATTTAGCCATTTTAATTTTTAACTGAGCTTGGAGTTTAGGAATCTCCACAAAAATGTGGAGAATTTATCAGGTCTTAGGATAATGTGATAATGCAAGGCAATTAAGTTATGGATGAAAGATATGAATGATATTTGAATTGCAGTGAATTCGTTATAATAATTGGTGTTTATAAAGATTTTAGTTGTTCTTTGTGTTAATAGCAATCATCTACTTTTTATAAACCTGTGTTACCACTACCCGTTCTATGAGTTCACCTGAACGGACTTGTGCAGAACATAATGAAAATAAATGAGTGATTACTAGCTAGTGTGTACCTATTCCAAAGATGCCTGGGGTCGCTATCACCTTGCCATAATACATTTTGTCTCATTAATCCAAATAACTATGCTGCACCTGCTCATTCTGAAATTGCAAGACCTGCCCAAAGAGTTCCTGTTCACAATACGTTATAAATATAATATTAAATTTTATATTCAAAAATGTCGTATGGCATAAAAAATGAAAACGAATTTCTCCCTATTCAGTGTTACTTCAACATGTGCATGGTGTGCAAAAGATTCTTCATTTTTTAATTAACTTCGTGACTACAGAAAGTCTAATTTCTTCTATAATTACAAATGATTTGTAAGTTTTTTCTTTTGAGGTATTTCCTTGCAAGTTTACATTTGTATTATAGTTGACATTATGTGCAATATTAAACCTGCAGTATTTTTAATAATTTTCTCCCCGCGTGTATGTGCAAAAGTTATGCTTGAATAATATAAAATAGATATTTATCTGGGATTATTTAATGAAAATGCTTCTATAGCTGCCATTTTCTAATTGTTTTTAGAAAGCTTTCAATATTTCTGAACAGTGAGCGAATTAAGTGTCTGGGCATGCCAAGAAAATTTAGATAGTTAACTATAATTATGTTTAAAAAATAACAATACTATATCTTCAAACAAGGAACTTTTTCAAGATTTATTTTCATAAGATAAAGTTCGATTCAGGGCTTGAAAACAAATTTTATTACTATGACATAAAGCCCTAAAGTTCTGACCAGCATTTCTAGTTGCTTTTGGAACACAAGTTGGTCGAATTCACACAATTTTCGCATTTTCTAACGCTTCATCATGATTCTGTAACTGCAGGGTTCAAATTTGTTGCGGTTATTCTTGAATTTGCCACCATTATTGGTAATATGGTAATGGATCGATCTTGAAAAGTCAGTGGATTTTATTTTAAAAAAGCTGTGGAAATCCTGTGTAGCAAAAAGTTCATCAAATTTTCGCCGATGGCAATCCATTAATTCTCACATTAATTCTACAGGCATTATTTTGATATAAATATGGACTAAAAGTCGTAATTATAACTTGTATACGATCTTTGAAAATTTTTGGTCAATGATTATGTCATCGTTTTTGCTCTGGAAATAATGACCAAAGATGACCTGGGAGGAGGGGCATTGAACGTGAAAAAGTGATGATAAAAACTTGTACGTTGCCCTTATATCTTTTGCAGGTTTACGTGGTCCCACGCTGCTCCACTGTTTATTGAATTTCGCGCCACAAGGTACGTGAGCCAGTCAAGGTACCCATGATGCACTGCTCTGAAACGGTAAAATTCCAAAACAATGTAAGGGTTAAAACGGGCCACACCTTCTGAACCTTGTGTTGACTAAGGTTATCGGATTTGATTTTGCTATGATTCACGTGATTGTGGAATAGATTGCGAGCTTTTGTTGGTGAATAGTTAGGCAACAATGGTGTAATATCTGCTGATGATAAGCCGTGCTCAATAGCTGAACAAAAATGAAGTCGAAATGGAAGTTTGCAGCCGTTCAGTTTCAGGTTTGTTGCTTGTTTCTTGTGGTAGTCACGCTCGAAGGAGTACAAGGACAGTATATTCGTCCAGACCAACAATATGGAGGAAGTAGATATGGACAAGGTGGTCATTCTTATCAGAATTACGGTCGAGACTATCAACAACAAGGCGATGGTCAATATTATGGCCAGCAACAACCAGGTGACGGTCAATATTATGGCCAAGATGGTCGGTCTTATTATTCAACAAGTGGTTATCAGCAGTCAAACGTTGGCGGAATCCCACAAAGCCAGGATTCGTTTGGCAGAACAGTTCTCAATTCACAAACGTACACCTTGAGCGACCCCAATGCCAGACCACTTCCAGCATTTCCACCTGTTTCAAGAAGAACGTGTAACCCGCCAGGAGGTTCCTCGCAAACGGTTACAGTGAGAACGAAATTGGGAGAAATATCCGGAAAGATGGAATACATATGCGATCATCCAGACACATTGTATCAACAACGACGTCCAAACATCCCTGGACAGCCTGCGCCAATTTATGGCAACGTATCTGTATTTCTTGGGATACCATATGCCGCTGCGCCTATACGAGACAGGCGATTTCGGGTAATAAATTTAGTTGTTTTATAACGGAATGGTTTTTTAAAATTTCGAAATATTAATTTCCTAATTCCTTCCAGCCTCCAGAGGACTATAGGGGCTGGCATCGGTTAGAGGCATATTCCTACCGTCCTGCATGCCCTCAACCTCTTGGAATAAAAGACAATGTCGGGAGACCCGTGCCGATGGATGAAGACTGTCTGTTTCTTAACGTTTTCACACCCTCGGTAAGACTAAATCTATCAACTTATGAACAATAATTTGTTTCATGACTCTTCAATTCGGATTGAGTTTTACAATAATATAAGATCAATAAGTCCAATAATATAAGTTCATAGCTGAAATCGCCAATCTTGTTTGTATTAGATTGCTTCCTATGGTGAAGCTTATCCAGTTATGATTTATATTCATGGTGGAGAATTTGAATCTGGAACTTCGGCATACTTTCCTGGACAAATGCTGGCTGCTGCGATGAAAGTAGTAGTTGTTACGTTCAATTACAGATTAGGTGCTCTAGGTAGGTGACTTGAAATTAATGAAGGAATGAGCATTCATATGATTGCATATCAAAGGAGGACGACTTTAATCAAGTGATGTTGCTTTTTAGGATTTTTTAGCACAGGCGAACGTGAATCTCCAGGGAATTATGGTTTATTGGACCAGAGTATGGCAATTCGTTGGGTTTATGATAACATTGCCTCATTTTATGGTAACCCCTTGAAAATCACGTTGTTCGGGCCTGATGCAGGCGCTGCAAGTGCGGGCTTACATATGCTCTCACCACGAACACAAGGTAAATAAAGTCAAGCGACATCTTCTTGGTGATCGGTATTAGTAGAATGATGATTGAAAAAAACAACTCTGTCACAAAAGTCTTGATCGTGTTTTTTTCAATCATCATTCTACAAGGTAAATAACTTTGGTCTATTGGTTTTTCATTCTTTCACATAGTAAATAATTTATATTATATTATTTTAATATTTCTGTTTAAACACAGATTTATTCCAGACTGTGATAGCACAAGATGGTGCTGCTGTTGCGGATTGGGGAGTGATCACAAATCTGGAACGAGCTCGCAACACTAGCCGCGTTTTTGCAGAAAAAGTTGGATGTGATGCAAATTCATATCAAAGATTAGTTCAGTGTCTTCGCAATAGGTCCCCCCGTGAGCTCACGGAGTTCAGTCTCAAGGTTTGATAGAATATTTGTCTTCCTACAATCTTGTGTGTGAGTCCATGTGAGGGTGCTAATGCTGAATTAAATTATAATTTCCAGCCACAATTAGGATTCTTTCCATGGGCACCAATAGTGGATAAGAATATCAGCATGCTAGAACAACATCGTTTCTTTCCAAATACCCCGGAAGACATTATTTCTAGAGGACAGTTTGACACAAATAAAGTCTATGTGACAGGTGTGGCAAGAGATGCAGGAGCATACCTTTTGCGTACGTAATTCAGGAGCATTTGAATTTTTTTTTTTAAATTAAAAAGTTGGTCTGCTGACACACATGGTTGATGTTAACGTTTTCTTTACAGTTAAGGACTTAGCATTATCAGTGGTGAATTATCAGGTCAATCATCTATATTTTCGCCAGAAAATTAACGATTACATCAAGATGTATAATTACACTATGAATGTAAAAGGTGCATTTAATGCCATTTTGTATGCTTATACGAATTGGGCAGATCCAAAGAATGAGACTTTGACGAGGGATAGTTACGTTAATGTAAGAATAATATATATCTATTGCTACTTCAACTTTGATATGTTTTTAAATGGAACGGTCAGTTCCTAGAAAACGTTCTTGCCAATTTGAGATCGGAGATTTCTAATAGGGAAAATCTGGTAAAAGAAAACTGAAAATCTAAACTTACCCTTTTTCGATATATGAAAATCTTGAAACTTAATTTGTAAATATTTCATAATATCATGCAAGAAATATAATGGTATATAAATATTCATCACATCATTGAAGAATTATTAAAATTTTTATATAACATGGCATAACGAAAAGGTGTTAGAATGTCTGAATCTACAATTTTTTTTTAGAAATTACAGTACTTTTTTTCTTGAGCAGATGCTGTCTGATGCGATATATAAAGCCCCCGTGGACAAAATGGTGAAACTGTTAACAGAACGGGGTGTGAAGACATACATGTATTTATTTAACACTACAGTGCAATCTCTCAGCCGTCCCCAGTGGCAAGGTCTGACATTATTCATTCCCATTAATAATAGAATGATATTCCTTATAATTTACATTACTGTAGCAACTGTTATTTTGCTTTAGCTGTACCACATAATACGGAGTGGTATTTTATTGCTGGAGCTCCGTTTTTGGATTCTGACTATTTTCCTTTGATTGATCCACTGTACCGGTCAACAGTTTGGACCGAAGAGGATCGCAAAATGAGTGATTTGATGATGAAAATGTGGAGCAACTTTGCTAGATATAGGTTTGTAAAATATTTCATTTTGGGAAAGTATTGCCTTTATACAATACATGTACAAATGGTCGCAATCTGGTAGCATGCTTAGGGGATGTTCAATTATTATGTCATAACTTTTTGCGATTTTCAGACCCCTCCCACTAAAGATGACAAATTTTTGAAACGAAACTTTTTGCAAAAAATCGATCAAAAATGATGAATTTTAGTCCATTAAAGTGATAATGCAGGAAATGATACGAGAGACATCCCATGCACTTCCGTCATACCTATCACACTCATGTTTTTTTAACATTTTTCATTTGATTTTCTAATAATTTGCAGAAGTCCAGTACAACCTAATGTGCCTTATATTGTCTGGGATCCTGTGCTTCGAAACCAAATGAAGTACCTTAGTATCAATACTACGCGATATTCACACATGGCTCAAGATTATCGGCAAACCGAATGTGCCTTCTGGAACGTTTACATGCAAACCCTTTGGGGGCCAGCACCACCTACTTATCCGCCTTATTTCATGCCATGGTGGCAGTATGAGCAACCTCTACAAATCGGTTTCTGGAGTGCAATCACTGTGTGTGTGCTGTTGTTTATCATGCTAATGATGATGTGCTGCTTGTACTGCAGGATTGCTGGCCAGTGAGTCATTTTTTATTATTATGGCGTCATTAGTTTATGGGTAATTTTTACTGAAAGTGATTATTCACCTTTCAGTAACAAGCCTCGTAGTGTGGATTTTGACGATTCTGTTTCACATGACCATGACGAGTACGTCTTAACCCATCCCAGCGAAGCTGAAATAACAAAAATAAATAACAAGCAGGAGAAAAATGAAAAGGAAAAGGAAGACAATCAGGATACTCAGCATACATCAGTTTAAGACGTTATTCAGTAACTGGTGATTATGCTTTCATTTCTCTCGTTTCATTTTGAGCACTTGGTTTTCAAATAAGTGCACTTGAAGAAGTAAAATCTGGCATAGGCCAGATTACATTCCGTAGATTGTTTTTATATTTTATGAAATGCTTTTCATTTGATGTTGTATTTTTACATATACCTATGCAATGATTGCAACGATCGAAGGGTTGAGAATTCTTTGTCTGTAATATTAGTTTTTAAATCAGGTTTTAGAAATCAGGTTATTTGAGAAATACTAACACAGTGGACGAGAGGGAAAGAATAGACAGGATTTAGAAATCAGTTACCAATCATGCCTTTTGTCCTAGTATTACACACTTGCGACAGCAGTACTGAGAAAAATTGTGGTTTTGAAAGTTCTCTATGAATTTTTTTATTGACACATGTTTAGCGGTTAGACTGCTGAATGCGCCATTTATTTAAACAACTGGTGATTATTTTTGATTGAGTGCTGAAAGGTCTACGTGATTTGATTTTACTAAACTCGTGATCTCATCTATATAGATTTTCACACAAACACTCGCGGATCCCAATATAATGTCAAAAAGCAAGCCAAAACTTCACATGCATTGGCAAGTCTTGATATGCCATTTTTACTTTGTGCTAACATACACTGTATAGTGAGAACGAAGTTAAGTAATTTTTGCATAATGCATTCCATATTGAATTACTACTGCCAAGAGTTATTTTTTTGTATTTACCATACTTTTTAACAATCTGTATATAAACGGACGTTTTTCTGTACTTTTTACAATATAAATAAATTGGGGGTTTGTATCCAAATCATTTATGTGAATGGAAAGCTATCTATTACTATTACTCAATTATTACAGACAGTAGCATATTTTAGAAGGTAAACACGTGGTTCTTGTGCTTTTGGACATTCAAACATAAAAAATTGAATAATAAATGATTGACAGGGTAAACTCTGAGAGGTTTGCTGTTAATATTTGAAGAGACGAGACATGGATGGTGAATGATTTTTGGATGTATTCCTCGTATTGATATCATTCGGCTTGACTGAATTCATTCTGGTACTTATAAAATAAATGACAGTCAATTGCTAAAATTATATTTTTGCTGCAATTATGCCTTCCAGTTGAGC
Organism: Kryphioiulus occultus; assembly: GCA_034687865.1. NCBI lineage: Eukaryota > Metazoa > Arthropoda > Diplopoda > Julida > Julidae > Kryphioiulus > Kryphioiulus occultus. The sequence continues at coordinate 17,001 of JAQGAF010000381.1, forward strand.
CTGGAATGAAAATATACGTGTAACACATTTTAACCTGTGAATTATTAGAAGAACTTGAAGTATACTAATTGACTAACTTTTAGTTGTTGGTTGGTTTTTCTAAAAAACTGTAGTTCCTCTGCATGTTTTCTCTCCATCATCTCCCTCTGTTCGGCTGCCATTCTTTCACTTTGCTCGTATTTTGCCTTTAATTCTTCCACTTGATTCTCTAGATCGCGTTTTTCCCTCTCCAGTTCCCTAATCTAACTTGTAAAATGCGTGACATGAACATGATTTCTGATATATAACTGCGTTTCTGATTTTAGTTACAAAGAAAAAAAATCAGTTGTTTCTCACTTGTTTCTCCATATCTGCTCTCCCTTTTTCCGACTGCAGTGCTTTTCTCATGCCAAATGCTATGCTGCTTTCGTATAATGTTTGATAAGCAGCTATTGTCATGCTGATTTCATCTCTGACACGAAGCAGAAGAAGTCCTCTTTCAGCACAATTGATAGCAACATGACGAATTAGTTCATCTGACGAAAAAATTAGAATGTTATCAACTCTTCTAATCTTCACCTTTTGCACATATTTTGATGGCATCTCGTTTTACCAAAGCACTGCGAATAAAGTTCTCGTCTAACTGGACAAATTCCTGTTTCCCTGGCCTGTCTCTGCATTAGTTTGGTATCCATTTGCTCCTGGAGAGATATGACGTCTGTACGAGTGGCTGGAATGCTTGAGACATGTTGAACCCAGGTCTCGCCATTCTGAGACCATTCTCTGTATATAAAAAAAAAACAAAAAAAAACGTTGCAGAATATTTATAATTCTGTGTATGCAATTAAAATTTTTATTTCAAAACACCTATTTTTAGGCACCTTGGAGGAAGAATTACATCTAGAATTTCTTGAGTTTCTCGAAGTGCACGGTCATCTATGGGAGGAAGTTTTGAATCATTTGATTTGCTGGATTTTGTAGGAGAACTGCTCCCAGAATTGCTACCAGTCGGAGATACAGCTAATCTTTTATTAACCTGAATATTAAAAAATACCAAATTTAATTTATTATTACACATGACATCACCCTGATTGTTGTGGCCGGAAAACAGTATCTGCTTAGCAGAAAAGTATTATTTCCACATGACAATTATTTTTACTGTATGTAGCACATGCACAACAATTTTCTAAATTTTGCCACATTTCTTTAAAAAAACTGAAACGGGGGTGGGCAAATACCTTTATTATGTCACCACATTTTCATGATTTTTAAAAACGTTTCAAATTTCGAATTAAAATTTTTTTATTAAAATTTAATATTAAATAATATATACATGCATATATATGTATAATAAACACTAGGCAAATTTTATTTTTGCAAAACTGGATGACTTCCAATGTTCTTAAAATAGCAATGATGACATCATCATGACATCACCCCCCCCAATGATGATCAATTGCATAGTACTTGGACGTCCCTTTAGAAAATTAAAAATATGGCAAAATTGAATAATGATATAACTAAAGAACAAACAAAAACGATATTATTAAATTGCGGATTTTTTTTATAAAAAGATTTCTAGAGAACAGTTGATGAACTTTTTTTTAAATTTTTTATAAATATATTTTTGGCCAAAAAATCAAAGTTTATGATAAGAGAATTGCACTTACGCTAGCAGAGGGTGATTTTCTGTCAGCACTGCGTGACACCAAAATTGGATTATTGTACTTTAAAAGCGAAAATTTAGACGAAATCATTTTAATGTTTGCCTGATATTTGCAGAGAAGATAACCTTTGCTGCCGCCCAAAACAGCGTCCTAGTTGTCATAGCAACTTTTCCATGTGCTTAGAAATCTCGTTCGCAATCTCGTTGCAGGCGATATTTTACGTTAATTTCATTCAGACGACATCATCAAAAATGACTCCTGAGAAAAAGTGTACGGAACTGGAAGGTAAACTTGCATCATTTGTTAATTCTTGCAATTTTTTTGCGTTGAAACATAAACATTATGTAATTTAATATTGTTCTTATATTAACGTTTATAGAGGTACGCGATAAATTGAGATCGTGGCGAGAGGATGGCGTGCGGCAGAGTGAGGAAGTCATCGAGTATTGGGAGACTGTTCTGCATCGAGACATTCGAAATTTAAACGATGAAAGTGTGTGCGTTTTTCATTTTTGAATATACTGTAATACGTCTCGTTTTGCTAACGTGATATAATACGTGTTATTTCAGTGTGGAATGTCTATGAACAAGTATGCTTGGCTGCTTTTGATTGCCATCGTTTGGATATAGCCAAGGTAAACATAAGAGTTGGCTGTGCATTTTTAAAATATGTTGACTCATCAAGCAAAACAGCAAATTGTTTTAAAATCTGCTCAACTATTTCTGACCTGACTATAATTGGTGGTTTTCTAAATATACGTTTCTATTGATCTGGGATAACTCTCTGAAAAAAATCTTGTTTTACCGTTTCCTCTTTTTATCAGTCTTGCTATTTGAAGGTACAGTGAAACTCCTCTTGTGGGACATCGCTATAAGTGTGCCTCACTATCACGTGGAACAGTTTTTCTCTGCACTGAACGTGTGCCATAGAGTTAACATTAGGTTTAACCCCTGTAACTTGAAAGTGGAACAGTGTCATGTTCTGGGGTGGATTCTGGCCTCTAATAAAAAGACGGGCCCTGCATCCATTGGGACATCAGAGGACTGAGCACCTTTTGGCCCCTATTTATTGCCACCTATGCTAGCATGATAAGAAAACTACGTGAATCAGGTGAAAGTTCAAGCTGTCTAAATTTCTAGCATGGGATAAAACACAACGACAGAATCGTGATGAGAAGCTGATGTCGACAAAATTGCGTGTCCCACCCTCGTGGAGAGATATACTCAAATTTATAGAAAATGTTGTGGTCAGACAAATTGAAACTGATGATATGTAGTATATACTGTATGAATGATCTCATATTTGACAAAAACTTGGCAACTATCTAACTGGGACACTTCAAGAATGCACTACAGGTGTCCCACATACAGAGGTTTCACTGTAATAAGTCATCAAAGCTATGTAAATGTATATACTTCGGTTGTCCTTGCACAGGTATGCCTGAAGGCATTAAAAGAACAATTTCCGGATAGTCTAAGAGTGAAAATCCTTATGGCCATGAGACATGAAGTAGACGAAAAGTAAGCTAATTATTCTAAGATATTGGCTAGTTGATTTTAAAGTGATAATTTCCAAAGAAACTTTTACTGATTTTGCCTGAATCTGCTTCTTAGCTATGAAGAGGCTGTGAAGTATTATGACTCTGTTTTAATAAAAGATAAGACAAATCTGGTAAGTTTACTTACTGATTTAGTGTTCAATGTTGTGTGAGTTTACTAACCAATTTTATGTAAAACATTCATATGGTGGTAAAGAATTGCAATTTCTAATTTATAGGCGGCCCATAAAAGAAAAATTGCTATGTTTAAAGCACAGGGCAAGATGACTGAAGCAATCAAGGAGTTGACTGACTATTTGAAGAAGTAAGTGAAAAAAAAAAATGGGCGCCATTTTCCATTTTGTTGAAAAATTGTTCTATAGGGAGATGGACTGTGTTGATGGGTTTGGGTGGGATATCACTTCATGCTTTTGTTTCATGTTCACTTTGCAATAGATATTATATTCACACTCAACAGGCTAAAATTGCAAATTGTATAGTGCTTTTTCTGTTTGTGCATTCAAAAAATGACTAGAATTGTGCCTAAACCAACATTGTGAAAGCACTGGACAAACGCAATTTGAAACAAAAGTGAAAGCACTATGCATTTTTCTAACTAATCAGAGTAGTGAAGGTGCACCTATTTTTCAAGTTTGCTACACTCAATACAGTATACGTCCAAGATAGACCACTAACATTTTTCAATTGTTGATAACAGTATTTCCTACACTGTATCTGATCAATTTAGTGTTGCATACTGATTTTTACAGCAATGTTAAGCACCCTATTTCACCATGCCCCAGAACTTATTTATGCTAACGAAATTTGCAAAATATGGGATCAAAGCCTCTCAAGATAAACTGTTACTATATTTTTTGAGAAATAATTTAATTCAAACTACATGTATTCACATTTTTAAATTAATTAACATTTACTTTGGAAAATGCTATTGTTATCTATGATAAGAAATGTTATTTATCAATCTCTATAAAACTTGATAATTTGCGACATTTTTATAGGTTCATGAGTGACCAAGAAGCATGGCTTGAATTGTGCGAGTTATATATTCAAGAACAAGAGTATAACAAAGCTGCATTCTGCATGGAAGAAGTAATTTTATTTAATCCTCATAATCATCTGTATTATCAGCGCTATGCAGAGGTAACATATCTTTTAAAAAAAAACACGGTTGTGTATATAATTTTGGACAAAACCATGCATTCATTGTTTTTTTTCAGATTCGTTATACTCAAGGAGGCTATGATAATATGGTATTGGCAAGCGCTTACTTTTCAAAAGCGATCAAGATCAATCCCAATAACATGAGAGCTCTGTATGGGCTATTTCTTGTGAGTAAAATGCAGTTGTAATCGTTGTGAATGTATTTGCTCTCAAACATAAATAATCAGGCGTTTTACCCATTAATAGGCATCAAGTAATATCTCATCTTCATCCGCATCATTCAAGCCTACGGCACAAAAGAAAAAGGACAATCCTCATAAAGATATAGCATCATGGGCAGCTAGACAGATAACCGAAAAATGTCAGGCATGTTAAAATTGACACTTTTATATTAATTTCCATCAAACTCAACTTTATTAAGAAATTTGTAAGCTTGTATGATTGTCCTATGTTAATATAAAACCTTTTGTCTGTTTTTAGAATGTCCAAAATGGTGGTCAAGATCTGCATTTAAAGGTTATAGAAAATATGTTCTCTACATTGCAGCTAGCATCATCTCATTGATACTGGTTCAGCCAAATTTTGCACTTATCTCAAATGGATATGCGAGTTGCAAAGAATCGGTAAACTGGCTATACATTTTATTAATTTTTTTTAAAATTTGGGATACAGCCCTAATGGAGCTTCATTTTGCATCAGCATTGTTGAACAGATAAATATTTATACAGAAAAGAAATTGTACAGCAGCACTTAAAATGTTATGAAATATCCATGTGCATCCACATTTATTTCAATCAAGTCTTCTGTAAAGAATCTAACAATGATTGCAAATATTAAAAATATGGTATAAAATTAATTGTCAGTCTATAATTAACTGTTAGGTATTCTCGATCCTTTTCTTGTTTCCCTGTTTTTTCCAGAGCTGCCAAATTGTGCTTTGAAATATTGCTTTGAAAAATCGGAAGTTTTTTCACAAACATAAGCTTGGGGCATCTCGGCAATCTGTTCACGTAAAAACCATCAGTAAAAAATCACCAGTTACAAATCTTTCATGAAAATTTCATTTAAATACCTACCACAACTTCCTTTATTTTGGCCATAGTGATGAGCCGCCGACTAGTGTGCACTGCTAAGGGCTGTTCACTATTGCTGATTAATTCAAGGCAAGGATGTTTTGGAATGGATGCTTCAGAATAACTACAGGACATAATGTACTTTCATTAAAAATTCTGTTCCAGCTTTTCACTATTGGCAGAATTGGATTTAATCAAACAGCTATTTACTCTTCCAGATAGACAGGTAGCCAGTAAACTAAACGGCCACCAACTTTTAGATGCTGAGCAGCAAAGTTCAGTAAATCAACATACAGGTCATGCATGTTGTATCGGATCTTTGAAGGTATGTGGCTCTTAAGGCTAAAACAGAGATGGAGGGTTGCGGTCTTGTAATGCATTTTCTTTATTTGAAAAAATGTTAGTTTTAAACCCCTTGAACTTACTGTTGTTCTTTGATTTGATAAGACTGCTTTGTTCCTATTCTCTCTGTAGGTTCACGTATTCCATAGGGGGCTGTGAAGCATAAAAATGGGTAAGTGTTGCAAAATTGTTTAATTTGTATTGTGACAATAATTTAAGAAGAGTGAGGGAGATGGGTCACCAATTTTTTTTCGGAAAGAAATGGCATTTTTCAACTCACGGTCTGTTATAATAGCATCTAATTTAAACTCGTCTCTCCATAATGGCCGAGAACTATCAGCAATAACAACATCCATGTATTGAGACTGGAGATTGTACTGTTTCAAGTTGGCTGCTACGCATTCACCTTCCTCACGTTTTTCCTGTTTGCATCGCGTTGGCTTTGCTTTAGGAAAATTAAAATTAAGAACTAAATGACCATATTTTTAATGAATTTTCACACAGAATAGTTGACTGTCACCAACCTTTTCCATGTAGCATTAAATAGTCTATATCAATCCCCCAAACAAATGCTCCAAATTGTGCAGCAGCTACCAACAAACTGCCTGAAATTGATAGAAATGAAGTCATTAGCTTAGAATTAAAAAATAAAGGTTTGCCGAATTGATTTCTATTATTACCTGAACCAACAAATGGGTCGTACACAATGCTGTTTCGCTCAACTAATGCTTGATTTGCCATAATCAATGATAACTGTGTATCCATGCTGGTATTTCCTATGAATTTACGTGTCTTTAAGTGCATCTTGGTAATTTTATCACGCTGACCATGACAAATCTTGGAAAAAAGGCAGTAAACGTGCTCAAATAAAACGCTCAAGGCACATTTTTAACTATAGTTTTATTAAAAATGATTACCAGACGTCCAAAAAAGATATCGTATGGTTCATCAGGACTGTAATTAGGATTTATGCCATAGTATTCAAATAGTCCAAAACACACGTCAGGATCCTTTAATTTGATTGGACCTTCAAATTTCAAATAATCCAATTCCTACAAAATAAAATGAATACTTAAAAAACAACATGTAAATGCAATCTTAAGTAGTTCTGTTTGGAATACCAAATAATTTAAACGTTGCATCTGTGTGTGTGTTACACAAATTTCAATTCTTTCCTTGTTTATATTATATTACAAATGTAAAGGTTGAACTGTTAGATTATTATACATACTTCTATTCTTTCTATCTTTTGTTTCAGTGAAAGCGATTTACAGAATGCTTCAACTTGCACACTAAATGAACAAGAGGGACTGCTATAGCGTTTAAGAAATTCCTTTGGAATGGCCTGCAATTCTTTGTGCAAATCTGGATAATTATTTGCTCTTCCCCAAAGTTCATATGCAGATCTGGAAATAATGTAAATATTTCTTAGAAATACTTGCCAAGACTGATAGCATCATCTCATCAATTTGCCATATGACTGAAACAGTGACGTTGAAATTTTAAATCAAAAATGTTTAAATTTTGCAAAAGTTCATTGCCTCACTCAATGCAAACGCATACTCTTATTTGATAGCTGTTCTGTCAAGCATTCTGTCAAGAATGTGACAGTTTGGCAGATTGCTGGCTGTTACCAGGGGCACATCCAGAAATTATTTTTGGGAGGGGCTGGCCATTATATCTAGTATGAATTTCGTTTTCAAGTCCCATTCTGTCTAGGGTAAATTGTTTTATTTAGGTAATGGCTTCCAAGTTTCGAGTACCGATTGTGTTGAGTAAACTTTCTAAGCACCATTTGAACAGCGTGCACAAATTACGTAACGCTCGGGGGGATTTGAGATTTGTTACAAAATGTTGGTAGGATGAGAGAATTTTAACATCGGCCAATTTCTGCACACGAGGGTCTACATCAATGCCAGGCAGTAGACCGTCTTCCTGGGAATTTGGCCTACTGGGGGATCTTTAACGAGCGGAGAGCAAGGAGGATCCTCGGTTTATCTCATCCGATGGAGTGGCCACACAGGCCACAGGGAAAAGCATCTACCCAACCTTTTCCCGCTGACCTCAAACGGGGTCCGTACACACAACTCAGTGGCGAGAGGCCAATGCACAACTTCTCGCCCAACTGCGCCAGCTGTTACAAAATGTTATGGAGTGGAGGTGGAGTTTCAGGTCACGTTACGTAACGTCAGATCCATTGAAATTATGGAGCAAAAATAGTTGCACTGTGTACAGAATTTCAATCGAAAAATTTTTTTGCTGCATAACAGCAGAGGAGGTGTATTTTTCTGGACGTTCCCCCTGGAGATCTGAGTTACAGCTAATTTTCACCTGTCGTAGAAGGATGGCCCCTGAACGTTCTTGATGGCAAATGGATTTTAATTCAAAAACATTTTCATGATCTTTCACACAGGTATCCTGCTTCATGAGATAACAAACCTAACAAGCAATGTCCTGGACATGATTTTTTTGATATCGTCTTCTGATGCGGCATCCACCAACAAATAAGGCTGGAAAATAGTTCAAGGATCTCGTATGTCAGTTAAAACGTAAGCATGAGCTGAATGGATCATAAGGGAATTACAGCAATACCTACATTAGTATTACTTTTTTCAACCCATTCCAATTTTATCTTGAAAAGGGTGGCAAGGGATATAATTTCCTAAATTAAAACAAGTTGGTTATATACGGTGTTGGACCAGTAACTAACGCCCAAAACGTGCATTACTTACAGAAAATCTGAAATCATTGTGCTCATTTGCGCAACGAAGTAGAAACCTTTTCCCAAGATTTTTTAAAGCCATGTGTGTTTTTCAAGCGTGCTCAAAAGTGATTGTATTCCAATATGGCGACTGAAATTGGCTTCACTTTCGTTGCGTCAATTTCCACATGGTTTCACTGAAAGGCGCTTCAGCTTCAGGTTTTGCAATATGTAAATTGCATAGCGAGATGGAGGTGGAGGACGGAAAGAACCACATGTCTGTTTCAAATTGCGAAGAACCCGAGGATTCATCTGATGTTGAGTGTAGAAAGGTTAAAAAGAAAAGACCAGCAGGTGTTCTGTACCTTAGCACAATTCCTAAATTTATGTCAGTTAAGAAAGTCAGGGAAATCTTTGGACGCTATGGGGAAGTTGATCGCATCTTCCTCCAGCCTGAAAGTAAGTGCTGGATGTGGAATGTACTTCCCAATTTCCCTCTTCCTTTCGTGCTTGCCTTTCTGCGTTTTCCTAATTTTGTGCATTCAGTTGTTGACATTGTTTATATATTTTTATATGTGTTATAATATTCTTTTAATTTATTCCAGATAAAGGGTCGTCAAAGAAGCCCAGTAAACATTTCACAGAAGGCTGGGTGGAATTCAAGGACAAAAGAGTAGCCAAAAATGTAGCAGAGTTGCTAAACAACAAATTAGTTGGTGGAAAACGTCGAAGCAGGTTTCACGACTGCATATGGAATGTAAAATATTTACATAGGTAAAGGCAGATGCATTCGCAAGGATATTGGTGTTCGATCTGGCCCATTGTGCATTCTGGCAAACCCTGCTTTCGGATCATGACACATTGGTTTGAAATTGCTGCTAGCTTTCTGGTTTCCTATATTGGATTCATTTTACATATAGTGCTTCACTGCGGTTGGCGTTGGTCGAGAGGTAGCAGTGGCCTCTCGACTCGCGATGCGGGTTCGCTCCCGGCCGAGGTGTGCCTGCTCTTTCGGACGAGAGTTAAAACCGAGGGGGCGTATTCCCCCCTGTAGGCAAAATTTCCAGGTTGACGATATGCACTCTGGCGTTGGTGATAGACCCTCGTTCGCGTAAATAGACCAACGTTAAAAAGCTTACAACCTACCAACCAACCATAGTTCTTCACTAGGGAAATTTCTTATTTTTCTTATGTTAATAATGCCAGTAAAAGTGAAAGGAGAAGTCGACAGGCTTAACCATTTGTAAAAAAGCTAATGATTTTGCTTTGTGTCACCTGCCTGAAACCGTACCTGTCGTAGTAGCGGGGTTTGCCTGTATGGCATACTTTTCAAAAAGTCAGAAAACTTGTGATGTAAGCGATTTTATTGACATTCCATGGGGGAATCTGATTGAATTTATTTTAATAGGTTTAAATGGGTCCATCTGAACGAGCGGCTGGCATATGAAAAGGCTATGTATGAACAACGTTTGCGGACTGAGATTTCTCAGGCTAAAAGAGAGACTAATTTTTATATAAGTGCTGTGGAGAAGAACAACATGCTTCAGAAATTAAAAAAGAAAAAGCTTCTGCAACCCATAGCTCCATTTGAAATCGCTCAGAGGCCAACGGACGAAGAGATTCGGAACAAGAAAATGGACAAAAACAAAAAAGATGGCAAAAATTCAACGACAACGACAGGCGTGGACAAAGATTTCTTAAAGGCTGTATTTGGTGGGGATCAATAAAGTACAGCGACAGAGACATCGTTAATGCAAAATTTATTACCCATTTCTTTCCTCGGTTCAACAAAGCAGGTAAAAAAATATTATTTAAAAATACAAACTGTTAAAGATGGTTAATAAATGATGCAGTTCATTAAATTACTGCTAACTACTATTAACAACTCAGTTTTGTTACACGGGACTGTCAAAAATATACATTGCTTTATAGGGGCAAGGATTCCATTATTTCCATAAAGAAACGTTATGAAACTTGCTAAATTATTGAGTTTGTTCAGAGATTCCTAAGCATTCTTGTGCATCTCTGCATCCTGTGTCAATTCCTACCAATATAGAGCTACCAAAATTGTTAAAACTAGACAATGTGGTATTGTTCATTGATCGACTGATGAGTACATCTAATAATCTTTAAATCTCACATAATGCTATGCATCAGCATATCTATGTCAAATTTTTTTAACTGACAATACCAACAATTCTTTCACCCTGCCAACTTAGGCTTAGCTCAGTAATACTGTAAAAATATATCCCCAATTAATAGCCAAATTAGTTTTCCTGATAAGAGCTTCACGCATAGTTTTAATTAGTTTTCTTTGGTGACGGAGAAAGCATTTTTTTCCGCTGGTTTAACATGTGTAAGTACATTTGAGGAAATCCAGGTAGATAAGCCAGCATGATGATTAGTACGAAATAATAATAGCTGAACGAGACGTTTGCAATATTAGGCAAGGTGATTGAATACCACTGGGTGTCCCGCATGTACGGCAAGGCAAACATGGTCGTTAATACTTCACCCTATGAGTGAATGAGAAATATGTTAATGTTGCAATCTGTACAGATAATAAAAGCACAAATTGGAAATGAACAGCATCGACTTACTATGACGCCAAGTGGATATAAAGCGATGAAGAAAGTATACCTGGAATTCAGTGTTTTATTAGTTAAGGTAAAAGTGAGTTTGTTTAAATAATATAACCATTACATACCTGCACCAGGTCAACGGGTACGGCACCCATCCCAACAGATGTGTAAAATAGTATGAATACCGAACAACTTCAGTCAAAGCCCAAGCTGACAGCGTTAGAGGTATGGTTATGCTATTGTGCACCTGGATGTAAAAAAATGGATAATAATGTCAAATTTGAATTTGCTAATGACACCATTATTGCAGATACCGAATGTGTTTGGACAATGCAATTGCAGGAGTGATCAGAAAAGTGATGAAATACACAATTTGCAAATATTTGGAAAGCTTGATAGGCAAGTATTTTATAAGGAAAGTATTTACAAATATGCATGTGGAATATATCTTCATACTTTTATCTTACTATTAATTATAAAATGAATATACTAAAGTTCGTTACCCTGCTGCGGGAAGATTGTTTTGCTGTATTTGGCTTACGCATTAGGTTTTCTAAAGACGAAGTTTATTTTATACACCCTTATGCATAAGGAAATGCAAAAACTGTTTGCAAGTCCAAACAACACCTGGTTGTGAAATGTAGAAAAATGTTTACTCTAGCAAAGCTGTGCACAACTCCCCAGACTACAAATACACGAGACATTATTTGCACCAATACCATTACAGGATTGGATGGGACGATACCAATGATGGCGTGAACTACCTGCAAAAGGGATTACGGGATTTTAAAATACAATTAAAATGCCAACCACGTTATCATCATACAATATTGAAAAACATACCTCCATTGCAGCCAAAGTTTGAAACACTTTGACTAAATATTCTTCCTTCATCCATAGCCCTGAGCAATTGTCATTTTCCATGTAATGGCGTACCATAATTAGTATTATTCCAGCCCATCTAATAGCCATATAAGTTTATTAGCAAATTAGCAACTTCTTCTATAAATTTACCTCAAATATTCAACAATACAAATTATGCACCGTTTATATCTTTTTCAAGAAGTGCACATTAGATGATATATTGGGCCAAAATATAAATAAGTATGACCAATTTACTTAGCCTGAAATTTTAAAGTTATCAAACCAGGAAAACTATTGTAGCATGCAAAATAACTGCAGTGGAAATTAACCTAATTTACAACATGGAATTCTTACCCTAGGAACTGAGATCCGTTGTAAAATAGCAGATAATTCCTGGCAAATTTGCCTGGCCCTCTTTTATGCGACGATTCGTGTGCTTTCATTTTAAAGGTATAAAAATACGTGCAAATCCTTACAGGTGCTACGCCAAATGATGACGTTCAAGATGAGAAGACGATCTTTAATTTTTATTTATTGTATGGAACACCATGAAGGACTTTATATTCTATCATTCGGCCTTGGTATCTAGGCCATCAGCTGTAGTACGTGGTAAGCATGAAAAACGACAAACAACACTTCATCATGTGCCGCCACCTGCATTGCAGTCAAGGTACATGTCTGCCAGAGCAGTTTTATTTGACTAGGTTATGGTTAACCATAGCTATGGTTATACGTTTGCACTTACAGTACGTGGCTGCGAAGCATTTGGCGCCAATTTTGAACTACGATAACAAATTCATCAATGATAAATACGATACAGTATATGGAACTAGCTTCACATATTTGTATGGCCAAAAGCCCAGTTGATGTGTTTACGATGGATTTATTGTTGTACTTTTTTAATTTTTATTTAAAATAGTTTTTAAACATGTAACTTTTAAAACTGAGGAACTGTTTCTCATTTCCTGCACTACCGAAATATACATATTTGTAGTAACGGTTCCGTTTATTTGGCAATAGGGAAAATTTAGGAACACTTAGGGCCATCCATAAAGGACGTCCTGGAATTTTCATGGTTTTGTTTTTAGACCCTCCCCTCCCTCTATTCGTCTTTGCCAGAAAATTTACCAAAAATATCATCAGTTTTCGGTTTACAATCACTTTTACCAAATTTTTCATTCAGCCCCTAATTTACATATTAAATTCAAAATTCCAATTGACGATCTGAACGTCCACCTTCCTGAACCCAGCCTCCCCTGTCTGGTCGACTAACCCGCCCCCTCTTCCCTCTCCCCTGGCGGCCTTCATGGGTGACACCTTATGTAATATCGCCCAAGGGATCGAAGTTCTGTTATAAGACATATCATGGTTTTAGATATGCACTTAGATTCATGTCCAACAATAAACTTAATTTGCTGTAAATAATTCTTACGCATATTATTTTTTCTTACTTTCACTTTTATAGCTTGGTTTGCCGAAATACATGAGCATGAATCGCTCCATGGTTGCAAAGGTGCACATTTAAATTAGATTTCCAATATGGCCGCTGTTTTGTTGACATCGTTTTGCCTTTACGGAGCTGCAATTAATTAGCCAGTGCTGCCCACCCCAATGGGGATTTCGCATGGATGTCTCGATTTTGAACCAGGTAAATTTTTTTCAGATTAAATTTTACTAAATGATCATACTTGTGTTGTGTAATTGTGGTTATTTTGTGATCAGCTAATCATACTTTTCCAAAATAGAAACCAATGAGTGTCGCGAGCCAATGCGGCTGCCTTGGCTTAAACTAGGGACAGATACAGACGTGAAGCTTTGCAGCGCTGGAAATTTTCGAATCAGACCATTTTTGAATCAGACCCTGTTCGAATATACAAAACTGGCAGCCTAGACTTACGCAGAAAAGGCTGTACAATCTATATGTTTCTATATGGTCTGTGTTTCCTTTAAGTTAAACGGTAAGCCGACAAACAGAATATGCAGATTATAAAATGGCATACTATGGGCCTGCCAAAGTTGCCACAATAGCTCGACCTTGACTGACCACCAGTAGCTGGATCACGGTGTCATTTCATAACTTCTTTTCAATGCTAAAAGAGAAACTGGGTTTTGTTATCAACTTTATTATCGCAAAATAATATTTTTCGCGCGTGCGCGTAAAAGACAAAACGTAACCCGCGGAACTCCTTTTGCGAATTCCACATCCGTTAGTCGTCACCACTTCAAGAGATGTTTTAATGCGACACTCATCATCAACTAGGGGTACAGTTATTTGATGGTAAGCATATGATATTGAACATTTTGACTTTTTGTCCTTCTTTCTTACAATAGTATCTATGACGCCTGTAGATTACGTTGATATAATTGAATACACGCAGTCACGCACAATTGAAAAATCATCATGATTACCGAAAAATGGACATTTTGCAAACCAGTTGATTTGGTTGCTAAATGTTGCACACTGACCTAGCCTAAATGGTCATCCATTTAGGCCAAAAAGTCTACATTTTCCCGCTATGTTTACTTACAGTTACAACTTTTGTCGAATTGGTCCTGTGGTTTTGTAGTAATTAAATCTGTAACTCCATCACTGGGGCGATGAAATCTTCCTTCGTGAAGTCTAGTTGAATAAGACGCTTTCAGTATTATGACAAGTTGGGACAAAAGAAATAATGACAAAACACTGCACTCAATACTTTTGTTTCAATCATTTTAATGAGAAATTTATAGGAATTAAAAATTCAGCCAATTACCATTATTAATGAGCCATATATATAATATATTCACAAGAGACTCATTCTTTATCGAATTAGCATAATTAGCAGAAAAAATCTTTCTTACATATGTTGGTCATATCCCACGAATAATTTCAAATATTATTTTAATATGTACACTCCGTAAATCATACAACTCATTGGTAAGATGCAGCTGGTAAGGAACAAGTACGTGTACTAGCGTACACAGGAAGTAGGTCCTGATTGAAAAATAAAAACGATAACGGTACCTAACATTAAGATAAACTTTCCCGTAAACGTATTGTTGTCATGAATGAATTAATATAAACATATATTCAAAGAATGTCGTGTGAGTGGTTTAAACGATACAGTTATTAATAGAAGTGATCTATAGGCACGCATGAAGATATCTAAACACCCCTCGATTTTAGTGTTACTGAAGGGGAATGTAAAGTCAAAGATATGCTGGTCCACACAAATCCATTAAAATGACTTGGGTTTATTACAAATATGTATATAGCTAAATGGTGAAATTATTGACATGCATAAACTCATGAACAACTTGGAGTATAGTTTATGAATGACAGGTTGCCACTAAGCTGATCCAATTGCTCAACCTTGATCCTGGGAAATGTACGAGAACCGATGATACCTGTATATTAGAGAAAATGCAGAGCAAATTTGGGGAAATTTTCGCAATAAGTTGCTCACAAACCTTCGAACCTTCCAAAGAAATCGAACTAGATGATATAAGGTCCTACGTTTTTTTTTTTGAAAAGGTACAGGGCACTTAAAATATATCTTATACTTTCGACAGTAATAATCTTTTCATTATGCATATTAAATTTAAAATAACTAAGGCTAATTTGACCCAATCTGAAACTTTGCAGTTGAAAATTGAATAGGTATTTTTGAAGGATTTGTGCACACCCCTCCCTACACAGTGGGCTTCATTTAACTGCACGTACTATAAGCTTGGCTGGGTTACTTCTAAATTGTTTTGTTTTTTCCTAACCCAACCTCACTTAACCAATAACCGATAAACATAGGATAGTCTAGGTCCGGTTAGGTTAGGTTTTAATATGTTATTTTGCAAGTTACCCTGCAAAGTTTATGGGCTGTTAGGAGAAGCCTACGTTTGCGAGGTGGGTATATATCCTACTCATACAAATTGATTGATTTAGGAACTTTCCAAGAGAAGACGGTCTCAGGCTCGTCGTGCAAATCTTACTCAATTTGATAAAGGTGTTTGGTCGTCACAGTCAAGTTCCGACATATTGTTCTGTTTTGGTTACTGCACTGTTTTAATTACCATTGGGCAGGTTGTCAAATTTAATCCTAACCTGATTAACGGTCGAGATTTTAACGACACTGTATAGAAAGCAGCTATCCTGTTGAGGTTACCCTTTGGTAACTGACTCACAGGAGCAAGGTAAACTCCAATATTTGAAAACAGCGAAATTTGAATTAATAATGTCCTGATAGTGCTGAATCGTGCAGATATTCCCATAATGCCTAAGTTGACATTGGTTGTGGGTTTTGGTTAATGTGGCAGTTGCCAACGAAATACCAGTTATAGCTGTTAATTACGTATAGCTGGCTGTAAGTATCAAAGAGCAGTTTTAATTCTCTTAATACATAAATCACAGCCTCTTTAATTAAGGCATTTAAATAAAAACCCTTTAGGTCTACCTACGCAATTCCACAGCAGTATAAGTAAATTTATTGAATACCGGAATAGAAAGCTATATAGAAATAATGGGATTAAGTGATTAAATAATTATGGAAGACGGACGGACCTGTAATTTACCCATATTTGTTGACTGCAAGCCTGAAAATATTTTTCAGATTTTTCTCCATTAGTGTTCATTTAAAACTCTTGGATTTTTTTAACCATGGTCAAAAGCAGAAAAAAATATGTATTGTAATCATAGATAAGGAATCAATAGCCTGGCGCTGTGAATTTGTTTCTGTTATTTATTGCTTTTTGGAACGCTTCACAGGGTAAGCTATAAAGATAGCTATATGGTGCTAATTTGCTAACTGCATGCTTAGCATGCTATGTACCAACTTTAATGCCACACCTAGATTGTTTGCCAGGTTGTTTATCAAAACCAATAAAGGGTTTAACTGGCACAAAGCATTAAATGAATGGAATTTGTCGGGGCCGTCTGATGGGTTACAGTCTGATGTGTGATTTAAATTAACATTTCAGCGAATTCCCAGAATTCAGCTGATGATATATTAATATCAATGGTATATGTAGTAGTTTCATTTGCAAGTTTTCTGCAAGGGGCGCATGAGTTAGTTTATAGGAAGAACTTTAATTTCAACGATAAATTGCTAAAACGCTGACACAGAAGCTCTTAGTCTCCACTGAAATCTCCGTAATTGCAATTTTTCTTAGAAACTACACATAATTTTATGTACTTATACTCCAAGTGCTTTTCTGAACCATCCTCAACATCTTTATTCACTCAATCATCCTAGCATTTCCTTCACCTCACCGACAAGCTCTGCTACTAGTTAAAAGGGAATCAAGTAATTGGGAGTAAGTTAATGAAGCTGAGAAAACATGCAACTTTTTCTTTGGCACTTAAATTAATTTTTAATAAATGAAAATATGGAAGAATCCAGACTAATTGAAAGGTATGCGGTGAAGGATTTTTAATTACGCTTGGAAAGGAAGTACATGAAGTAATGTACCCCTATCTGGTGTAGGGGTACATTGCCACTAATGGAGATCTAAGAAATTAAAAGAAACAATGAATTAATTCTGCCTCTGGGTAGTTAAGTTGATTTTGAAAGTTGTAAATATTTAAAACAACGTTACATGGAAAAAACAGCTCGACATCCTTGTTCCTTCAACAGGCAAATTATAACATCCATATACTATACATGATAACGATAAAGGGGTGAAAATGAATTCATGCTGGTAAATAAACTGTTACTCGTAAAATGGCAGTTATATAGTACATTGAATCTTTAACTTATCTATTGGAAATATGACGCGTTCAACGCGTCTACATTTTCAGTTCCATTCCAGCTGCATCATAACCTATATGCTCATGATCAGTTTTTATTTAATAAAAATTGCTGCCTACTTCATTTTCTCGCACAGTTATTTTTGTATCTTAGTAGAAAAAACAACTTCGTTGGAGAAATTTATGGCATGGAAATAAATGAAAAATCAATGCTAGCTTTTCCGAAGTACCTTATACTACGATCTTAGAAAAAAATCAAAAGAAGAACGTCTAATGTCTTAATTTACTCGTTTTCTAATGAATTATTTGTCATTATGTTTTTAATTGTTCATAGCAATTCAATTGAATTGGATAATAAGGGTTTAAATAGAGATCACTGTTCAATCGTATCTCACTGTTATGCAACTTCATTTAATGAGCTGCGCACGGGTGCAACTCGGTGCTACACAACCGCGGATACAATTTTGGCCTACCAAAATTCCTTATTTCAGGTTGAATTTTCTTTAGTGTAAAATCAATAGTCTAGCAATTTACAGTGTTTTATTTAACAATTGGAGATGGAAGTTTTAAAACCTATCCTGTACACATGTATAATTATGAGCAGGTTTCTCTCGCGTTTGGTCAGTAAAACAGTTTGTCTGTTTATTACTTGAAGGTACCATATAGTGAAACTGAAGCAATGTTGAGCATAAGATAGAAGATGGTCATAGTGGGATGTCTTTGGGATCGTGTCTGTGATTTTACTTAAAAATCCAAAATAAACTTGAACTAAGCATCCTACTTATAAATTGAGAATTGCTTGAGAAATTGTCAGTATTACATGCATGTTATAAATATTAATTTTTGCTACAAATTTAAGAGTTTTGGCTGGAACAAAAATGATATATGCGCTAAGTGCCCTTTCATACGCCGTACATCACAAGGTTATGCAATGTACTGGCCTCATGGGGGCATTTATAATATTTGCTATTTGCAAATGATCTCTACTATGGTATATTTAAAAATAATTGTGAATGTGACCACTAAATAAGCACATATAAAAGTCTGTCTTTACACATTGCACTCCTGATTGATGATGGTAATGAATATGTTTTCTCACAATTCATTCCTACACAACTCAAAATAATTTCATATCTCGTTTTTAATGCTTTACGTGAGTATCCCTATTAAAATGATCATGCAATTATGTTCATAGAATCTCTGTCTTATGTTTTGACGAGGTTTTATTTTAACGAAAACAGGTTTTTTGTGATTAAAAAATTATAGCTGATCGATGGCGGACTGAAGGCTAAATTGAATTGTGCAGTTTCGTATATTGCAGAAAATAACAATTCAATATAATGCGGCCCACAGTCCTTAAACGTATGCTTCGCATAAATTTCGAACAAAATTACAAAGAAAACAGACATTTCCATTAGGCCTACTTAAAGGGAATTCAAGATTAAATTCCTTATATTAAGTGGGCCTCATCTTTGCAAAAAATTGTTGGGTTCGTATACTTGTACATTATATTTTTTACATTTTCACTATTTTGCGTCAATGAATTTGACGAGTTAATATTGCAATTTGGCATAGAATATTACGGAAGTTGAAGTACTCGTTTTCGATCGCTAATTGTGGATTGGACCTTGCAGCTCCATGCATCCCCTGATATTGTTAGCCTACACATTGTTAATTAAAACACTGTACAATTTTACTTTCCGTTTTCGAGATACCTGTTGGTCGGCTGAGTTAATTTCCTTTCTGTTAGGCTTATGCGTGTTTAAATGAATTTCCATAAAATGCACAGAAACAGTGTTTAGGCATCGAAACAAGCGAGGGGAATTGTAAAAGTTGGAAGAATGTTATCATCGATATTCACTAATATGGCGATAAAAGCAACGCAATTCCACGTGATTTCTGACTGAAAGTTTCTAACGATAGAATATACTTGTTTTTTTGCGATGTCATTAATTCAACGAAAATCATCGAGTAGCTTTTCTCTATTCTCTGGTTGGGAATTTCTGGATCCATGCACGTCGGACAAGGGATTTAGAAAAAGAGAATGAGGAGCATGGATACTGCATATTAGTTTCCTCGTAGTCGTAGCATCCTGAATGACCGTTCACTCGCAGCAATCCCATTAACGTAGCACATAGGTGTGGTCAAGGAAGAATGGTTATGTTAATACTGGTCATTCACCAGCCTTCAAGGGCCGAATCAATTCACACTCACCCTGAAGAGGCGTAGTCCACATGCATCCCCGTTGACCGACCGGACTCGAAGGACCGAGACTGTCTGCGCAATATGCACATTTTGTAGGGAGGTGCAATTTGTGTATCCGAATTAGCATCATCACATTGTGGAGGATGTAGGAATCAATTTGCATCACTTTTAGGCACATTCCGATTGAGATGGAGCTAACCGAAACTATCCAAACTTAACATGGAACCACGCCGCGACATTCCACTAGGAAGAGTCACTAAAGACGTTGGGCCGAAGAGTTTGTACCAACCTATCACTATGTTGGACAAATCCAAATCGTCCAACAAGATCTGAGCAACACCCATGAATACTTTCTTGCCCTCCAGTCGGCCGTAATCACCCCACACAGTAACCTGAAAGGGAAAACCAAATTGTAGAATAGTCGGAAAAAAATATCTCTTTTCCTCAAAGTCACTATGTTACAGTAGATCCACTCACCTGAAGCACGCAGCTTTTATACGAGTTTTGGAAAACTAATTGTTGCTGATAAAGTGGATCCCTCGTTCTCCTCGCAGTTGATGTTTTCGCTTTTTCTATGCATTTCTTACCGTCCACCAAATACACTTTTACGTACGGTGCTGTTTAATGAAAATCAAAAACATTAACCTGTGTCTGGATGTGCGTCTGTAAAGGCCATTTTAGATAGCTCATGCCCAAGATGCATACTAAACAATTTAAAAAAAATCATACCTGGATCCATTTTGGCCCCTGGTTTGGGTTGTAACCCTCTTGCTCGTATTACTTCGACTTCTAGTTTTCCTTTCCTATCGCACAAACTTAACTGAATATCCCCTAGACTTGCAGAGGCTAGAACTTGCCTCCCAACTAATTGACCAGGCCCTAAGCCTTCCACGAAATCGGAATATGTTCCTTCTGGAGCTATCCGAAGGGCAGGAACCCACCTGAATTAAAAACAGGAATATTTATCACTACAGTTTTATGCCTTGTTTTGAGAAATAGAAACCGTTATAAAGTTTTAAATTTATCTTGTGACTTTGCGATATGTGTCGGTGTAGATTAGTTAAGGTCTTAATTAATTTATGCGGTGGGTAAATGAAATGGCATGCTTACAATGTTTTAGGTGATCATGCCAGTATATTTATGCGTACAGTGATTGAACTGGTGTGTAATGTTTACACAGTATTATACTTTAACTGTTTTAACTTTAACGTATAAAATGCTGCAATATGGTAAAGTATCGTTTGCTAAACACTCTTTCAGAAATGTTTGCCGTACATTTCTGAAAGAATGATTGCCAGATACTGTGTTCAAGAAAGAAAAAAATGAAACAAAATTTCAAATAAGTTTCATTTGATATTTCAAATAATATTTGTTAGTTCCCCAGTTTTCCCAAAATATTTCAGTTACACGAGTTTGCGACGAATTCATGTTACCGTACATTGAAGCAATTTACTTCAACACCTCCCTAAACAGTGGGCGCCCCCTAACAGCATGTAAGTTTGGTTGGGCAGCTTGCAAATTGTTTTGTTTTACCTAACCTAACCTATTGTATAATCAACAGGCATAGGTTAGACTAGGTTAGACTAGGTTAAGTTTGCAAGTTGTCCCGCAAAGCCTATGAGCTGTTAGGAGAAACCCACTTTTGCGTGGTGTGTATGTATCCTACTACTACCGTGTTTTTTTTTTTAAATTGGGCACTATCGTGTTTCCAAAAAAACTGCCACTTTTAGAGTGCGCTCGTATAGTCACAAAATAAACTAGAAAACCCTTTTTAAAAAAGTGTTTGATAGTAGTATTATCATCTAGCAGTGCATATAAACATGGCCAAAATGTGTCAGAAATTGGTAAACGAGTGTGTCGTTAGTGACTTAGTGTTAGTTTAAAAGATTAATAGAAAGAAAAAGTGACAACATTTATAAGAAAGGAAGCCACAATGCAGTTGCAATAGCGTACAACAAATAGATTGCATGTATCAAAAAGACAACGTCAGTCGCTTTTCTGTCACACCTGCCTTCCAACCGTCACTGAAATACAGTAAAGCCAGAAAAAAATGGAATCATCATGCGACAAATGACAAGTTTACAGACGTGTATCGATAAGACAGCTGCACTAAGAATACGTAATACATGGGTAAATAGTTCCGTCGTATACAGCACGCCCCGACTCACCATGCAGACTGAAAATGCAAGAATTGCAAAAAAGATAAAAAAGGGAATGTACTGTATATACTAAATGACATTGAAAGTGCGAAATGGTTAAGAGGCTGCAGTAATTGATAAGTATATCTGACAATTGCAGTAAAATAATTGGCGTTAAGTCATGCGGTTGAAAAAAACGTGGGCACATAGACTGCTAGAATGTGCTGACATGTCAGCTTCAGTGATTTGAAAATACTACGAAAAGGAGATGCAAAAACATGAAAGTAAGGACTCAGGAGCCGAAAAAAAATACGACATGAAGGGCCAGGAGGGTTTTGAGCCATGGTCGGAGCTACTTACGACGAGCTGTCGCTACTGATACTGTTCATACTTCCATCGGTAGACTCCTTACTCTGCTGCTTGGTAAGATGGGCGTGCTGATGCGGAATTACTTCGTGGCTACGCAAAATCCCGTACGAAGACTGTCTTTTCTTACTACCACCGTCTGTAAGGAAGCCACCACAGCCTTATTGCTTTTTTTCAAATTGGGTGGTAATTACAACTAGTGCTACGTAACGTAACCCAGCCAAATCCACGCTGTTCTGTTCTCTGTCTGCACGGTTTTTGCTAGGATAGTGGCAGGGAGGAAGGTGTGGCACAGTGGACTAATTTGTGTCCTAACTCGTGTTTCTGTAAATTGTAATGCACGCAAATTTCGTTTTTAAAAATGAAGACGGGACTGACTAATGGCCTACCAACCCTTCACTGCCTTGACTGCCCTCATCCGAAGACTGACAGCTGCTCTGCTGCTTCACCAAATGGGCCACGTCGGCAGGACCCACTTCTTCGCTGCGATGGACTGAAAAGGCCGAAGATTTCTTTCGTCGAAAGCCCAAGCGGTGTTTCGAACCTTAGAGCAGCCGGAAGTCAGGGAAATATTAACTACACTGTACAGACATTGGTTGCAGCGCTGTGTCGTGTTAATTGTAATGCAAAATTGCACGCAATGTATCGTTTGGGAAAAGCAAATGTAACCAGACGACCACTCGATTGAAATCATACTTACGTGCGATCAGTGTTTCTCTCCACAGAAAAACCTTGTGACAACCCTTTCATCAATATCCAATATCGATTTTAAAATCGAAATTTAAAAAATTGCAACTACGTAGGCCTATTCAAAGGGTGGGCACAACGTTTCTAAGGTGAGGGAAAAACTTGATCGCAAGGGCACTTTCTTATTTAGCATTGCTGAAAATAATTTACTGGTAAATGCCAATGCTAATACACGTGGATGAAGTTGATGAGGTTTTAAACACCATAGTTATTAAAGTTTGTAAATTTACAACTTCGAGTTAGGTGGACACTTTCTTATTTCTTAGCGTTGCAGAAAATAATCTAAATGAAACAGTTGAGGAGGGTTCCAAACACCATGGACGTGGTCCATAATCATTAATGCTCGTAAATAAACAACTTCCGGGTTAGGTAAAATTGGAAATTGTTATGAAAGGAGTGCCACTCTCTTCGCTTCCTTGTTAAGAATAAATCAAAAGTAATTAAATGTAGATAAATTATTGGTATTTCAAGTAACAGTAAGCCAATTTCACATTCTTCTTATAACGTCATGAAAATGCATTACTATCACTAGACGTGATGCAGTTATTACAGTGAAACTCCGATTATCCGCCAGGAGTCGGGACCGTGAGTGTGGCGGATATCCGAATAACGGATAACGGAATACATACACGTATATAAATATCTGTATTTATTTTGTTTTAAAAAAAAGTCCTGTCAATTTCTATTGCTTTAGAACTTTCTGAGTTCTCAGACAGTTGTGGTAACTGCTCTGTACGAGTGCACGCCATAAAATGTGTGAAAATATGTACTTTGTTTTTCTTTCACCAAATAGTTTTTGGTGGCCTTCTTGTGTCTTGACATGCTGGCGGTTAACAGACACTGACTGACGGTTTAACGAATGCTTGGATAATCGTAGTTTCACTGTATATCGGGTGTGGCAAACGCGAATTCCTCAACCAAATTAATAGATGCCACGGTATTCATTTAAGTGGAAAATTAGCTAGACAATTAAGTCGGGAAGCAAATTTCTAAGAGAAGCATCGCCCGTATTAAAATTAATAGAGCATCAGAAACATGTACTGACGCTCGCATTGTCAGCACGTGTGACGTTACGAATAGTGACGCATAATGTGGGCATTGAATTTAGAGTATACGACCTTAGGGACTCAGTGAGTTTCATTTTCACATCATTTCACTTGGTAGCTGCTCTGCCCATTAAGATTCCCAAATAACAAAGCGAATAATGGACGATGTCATACCCGTCATGCTGAGTTGCGACGTGCTGTTGCTCTTCTTTGTTAATCCTGATAACGCTGCAATTTTGGCTGAAGTGGGACCGCTTCCCAAACTTTTTTTGTTGCCCATTTTCTCTGTCATGGAACCCACAGCAGTGTCCGAAAGGCTCCCATCTCCTCCTCCACTCCCTCCAACTCCTCCTTTCTCTTCAACGGGCATGTCCCCCTGACTGAATCCTCGTTCCAACATGGCTCTTGACTTTGGCATTATCGGACCATAGGACTGCAACTTGCTGTTGAATTGACTTGCAGAAGAAATTATAATTGGACATTAGCATGGTTTTAGCAGTGGTTCATAAATTGGGTTCGGGATCATTGGACCCCTTTGGCCACCTACCTGAACCTCCTTGCACCTCTGGGTCGCTCTGACTGCGTCGACAGTGCGCTAGTGATGCTGGCCGTGCTTTCTAGGTCACTGTCGGCGATGTCCTTGTCGGGACTCATCATCGCTTGCCTCATGTGATAATGTTGAGGAAGATGATGCTGATAATGATGCATGGGGTTGTGAGGCAATCGGGAGAATACTTCACTATCGGAATACATGCCTACTGGTGTGGTCACTGCAAGGTAAGTAGCGTTATCCATCAGATTCTCAACGTTTCAAAGGTACCTTCATGGTGATTACCAACCTATAAAACTGGGAACCTAAGGTAATTTTATATTCACGCTGGAAAACCTGGAGAACTCAAGAATTATGAAATGGAATCTGTAATTGTATTTTGTGCTTCGTTGTAATTGACCTACTGATGGTTCAGAATAAAATTGGCCCGATAATTAATTCCACCATTACCTTAAAATTCGGCATGTGTGATTAAGTTTTTCTAATTTCACTTTATGCATTGGTGATTTCGTGTTAAACAAAATTTAAAATTGCCATCAGTGTTGCCTTTGTCATTCTGGTAAATTTTTTTTGTTCATGGAGTTAATTTCTGTCAATATTTACATTTCTAATAACGTTCAAGATGGTTTAAAACTGCATTTTTTCAATCAAGTTTTTATATAAAAAAATCACTGAAAATTTGCTTCATTATTATTGTTATTTCAAAAATAAAACAACATGTAAAGGAAAGTGGTCATAAAATGATTACAATCCATTATTTCTGAAAGTTTTTCAAAGAAATGTACGAAAAATCCCAAAAATTTCGCCTACGGCATTTTCTTATTATTGCTTTAAAAAAAATTGTGCCACACGTTTAGTCATTAAAATATATTTTTGAACATGGAAAAGTTTAAATGTGACCCTGGAAAACTCGTGGAATTCGTTTTCAGAAATTAGTAGTCACCATGACCTGGTATGGAACAACTGATTTATACCTCTTGAGCCAGCAAGAGCCCTGTATGAATGGGCCGGGATCCCGGCGTGATGGTAAGGATCTCTTCTAAAGTAGGAGGGCACCTGTGGAAGTTGCCTCTTGCGAGGAGAAGGTGTTCCTGTCGGAGTATTATTGGCTGACCTTACTAAAGAGCGCATTCCGGATGCTGAATGCAACGAGGAAGGGGACCTAGGCCTGCAATGTTAAAGACACATGAGGGTTGCACGTTGTCCTTGTCCAAGAACCCAACTTGGTTAAAGAGGATGTCTTTTTGTCTTACCTCGTTTCCGGCGGTGATAAGGAGCGCGAAGACGTCTCGGACGTCCCCCTCCTCGGCGACTTGGAGCGTGACCGGTGGCTATGAATGGAAGGCACATCAGAGGGAGCTGCAGATCGCGATCTGGGTCGGGCCATCGCGTGGGACGCCTGCTCTGCCACAGGCATTCTCAATTCCACCATGTCCTTTCTGGGAGCCCGATGGTGGTACGAGGGGTTGCCAATGTCCTCCCTTCGCACCACGGTTGGAAGCCTTCCCCTGCGCTGAGGGGACACGTCTCGCTGAACGGTCCTCCTGTCAACTAGGGGATCGTCGTCCAGCAAGAATGGAGGACTGCAAGAGCTACCTAAAGAACTAAGACTGGCGTGGTCGCCACCGCCACCGTGCCGCCGCTCACTTCGGACACCAGGATTGCCGTCCTCGAAGTCGAATTCGGACATGTCGCTGTCGCTCAGCCTCGAAATGGTGCTGGGGGGCGACAGGTGGTCCGTGGACGTCACGCTGCTGGCTGCCTCCGTGTCCATGTACATGTTTCGAGCCTGGATCCGCTGGGGAAGAATGTACGGTCCCCACAGGGAATTAGATGGTTTTCCAACTGCAGTGAAACTCTATCGTGTGGGACAGTTATTCTCTGCGCTTAGCAGGGTGGCTACCCGGCATGAAAGTCATGGAAAAGTCATGAAATGAGATTGAATGACGTGAAATGACACCCCGTAACTCATGAGTTGGACAGTGTTTCATGCACCACGCCTGAAATGGCTCATTTTGGCAGAATCTGCATTCACACGATCCTATCAAGAGAACCCCAGTCATGTTGGCGAAAAGTGTGTGATCAATCAGTTGGAACTGAGTTTTCTAGCTTGGGATCACAAAAGGCATCTGAATCATGTGACTCCTCATGTTGACTAAATGGCGTTTTTTTACCCTTTTCGCACTGCGTTGGGATGAGAACCACTTCATGTGTGAGAAAATGTAAATTCCTATGCCATATGTTATATTGTCATCAGTATCAAGATTTTTTCGAAATCTTTGCAAACTCTCTAACTTGGACACTTTTAGTATGCACCATAAGTGTCCGACATAGAGAGATTTCACTGTACATGTATATGTACATAGTTTTCACAAGAAGCGGAATTTAGAAGAAAATGTTTTGCTTATGTAACTAACTGATCTGACAAATAGAAGATACTGTATCTGGAAATGTCTTGTCTTAATGAACAACAAGAGCTTAGGAATGGTTGCCACCTTTAGGCCCCAGTTTGAAGGTAGGGGACAGGCGAAACACCAAATTCACTCCCCTGATAAGGGAACATACATAAATTACGTAACCAACAAGGGGGAGTGGGGGTTGATGAAGGTGGAGGGGGGTTAAGATTTTGATTATTTTTCTGTTAACATTTTCTGTTGTAGGGAATTCAGGACTGCACTCATTGATATCAATGGTTTCATTATAATTTCAAAACCTTTAAAGAATTATTATGATCGGTAACTAATTTGTAATTTATTCATATCTTAGGAGCAATTTCAGTTTAATGCAGATTTAAATTAGAAGGCTCTCGTGATTGCAAATATCAACAAATGTCTGTCTCCCATGTGGGACGATGATGATTAGTTTACCCTGATAAATTAATTTAGTGAATGCGAGGGGGGAAGGGGGTACATTTTAAAATGGTTACGTAATATTTAGAGATAGGGTAGGGCTGTTGGTTACAAGGGGGAGGTGGTAAAATATAAAAAGTGGTTATGTAATTTATGTTCTCTCCCTAATAGACCAGTGTGGTATGCCACCTGGCGTTTTGAAATCAAACAACTGTAATTAAGGCGCCGATTGAAGAGCACTCGTGGTTAACATACCGATAAACTTTCGTTATGAGCACTAAGGAAATACCATTCTGGTTCATCGTCAAGAGGAGCTGATGCCAATTCGATTATGACCTGAAATATACACAGAATTGGAAATCCACTCGAATTCTATTTCAAAAGATCGACATTGCATGTAAATATTTGACGGTATTGCTTACCTCACCCAAGAAGTCGTTTGTTCCTCCTCGATCGTAATCCCACACACTAATTTCTAAAATCCTGCATTTAATGTCTGCTCTTCTCAGTTGGTGGTATACACAAGGTTGATCCCACCTTGGTTCGTTTGTGTTGAGTATCATTTTTGTGCGCCGCTTGCTTAGCTCGCTGAAAGAGAGAAATGGATCAAATTGGTTTCTTCATCTGAGAAGGAGTTAAAGGTTTCCAGTGATTAAAATACCTTCTCTCAGGTAATAAAACTAATTTGACGTAGGCGTTTCTAGCGTGTTGCGATGCAACTCTATTAGGCAATTCAGCCGCGCAGACCACGGTGACTATTAATTGAGATAATTGGTTGTCGTGCCATATTTTAATCTGAAAGTAAAATATCGATGTAATTTCAATTTGTACATGACATCTTCGTTCTTGTACAGGGTGTTTACCTGTCATGGAAGTCGTCTAAAAGTCATTAAATGGAATTCAGGTCATGAAAGTCGTGGAAAAGTCATGAGAGTCGTGTAAGTTTTGCCATTGAATGATTAACAAAATAAAAATGTGAATTAAAACTCATCCAGTTTTGCCGAAAATGTGACCTATGGCGTTTTTGGACAATGATCTTGTCATCACTAGAGTAGAAGATATGTGAAAAAATCATTGTTTTGTGATGACGTAAAACTTGCACGGCCCCATATTCTAATAAGCATTGAAAAATGTTTTGAAGTCTTGAAAAAAGGCATTGAAAAGTCATGGAATTTGCAATGCCAAATCTAGTAAACACCCTGTGATAAAAAAGGAATATTTTTCTGTTCTTACTTGTATCCGACCGCTAATTTGGCACCTTGACCTCATGATTTCTGGGGATCCTGGAGAAGTGACCATCACGCAAGGACGGTGATTTTGGGAACCATGTTTTTTCGGACCATATGGTGGACCTGTAATGAATGGGTTAAAAAAATATTAAAGATGCTGTATGACAACGTTTAGTCAAACTAACTATTCGGTATTTGCTGTTCTATCTCAAAAAAGAGAGCATGCGAAAATAGGCAGCCGTGAATCATAGTAAGGATACTTAATTAAATTAATTCGTTGTTCAAGGGTCCAGAGAAATTGGAGTTAAATCGCAATTTCGTCATAGTACGCTGCCCCTGTCATGCGGCTGCCGATACACACACTCGTGTGTGCATAGATTGCCGCTTCCAGGGGCAACCTCCGTAATTTTGTCACCATGACAACAAACAACCTTCAGTGTCGGTTTCAGCCGCAGGATCACCCAAAATAAATTACGAAGGGGATGCCAATTTCGGGCGCTATATTCTGTCCGTCAGAACCCATCCTTCATGACGAGGAATTAATACCGTGCTTTAATTTAAGAAAAAGAATTGGGTTTACTGTAAGGGTGGAATACTTCACTTGCCGTGTAATGGTCCTGGATTTGACCTGGATGGCGGAGGACGACAAGACATTTGATCCTTGATATCACTATTGGAGGAGGAAAATTATGAAAATAATGCTGAAAATAAGGGTTCGAGATTTGAGGCTGTTATGATTTATCCCCCAAGGGTATTTAGACAAATCAGAATAAAATGCAAGAATCCTCTACTATTTTTAGTCCAGATGTTCTACGATATCGATTAAATAGAAAACAAAGCAGTAATTAATTTGCTTAAAATAACTGCATCTTAATCGAAACAAAATATCCTAAAACTACGCTCTCTAGGCGAAGCTCTAGACAAAAGAGGAAACATCAATCATCTGATGAATTTTTGCGGGGCTTCCTAAAATGTTATCTTTGTTGGTGTTAATGGGGAATTAAGTGGGGGGATGAACAGGGCTCCCCTGACCTGGGAAACCTGGAAAAGTCAGAGAAACTGAAAAGGCTTAGAAAAGCCAGGGAAAATTGGTTTACTTTGAAAAAGTCAGGGAAATTGGTTAGCACAAAAATCAAGAGATGACAAGCAATTCTGTGAAAATAATTTTAAAAACTAATCTAAATTTGCTATTTCCTTCTGTAAACGTGTTTTTATATTCTATTTATATACAGTACAGTGTTTCCGAAATCAATGGTGGGGGTTTGAGCATCAATAAACACTTAGTGTTGCGCAACAAAGGTGGTTAAACGAAATTCAGAAATTACAAAAATAAATGTACTTTTCGTGCAATGCAACATTTTATGTGCAAATGGTGCGCCGAAACTTTTAAACAGAATACATTTTAAAACAATGCCATCTAGGATCGATATTTAAAAACTTGTTTCTAATGGCTGTCGTAAGGCGCAAATCAATGAAACCATCCTTCACGTCACCACGCATAACCAATTGCAGTCGAACTTTTGTAACTCAATTCATCTTTTTGGTTGTGGTAAACATAAAAGCATTGATCAACTTGTGAAAAATCACTTTTGTAACTAATGTTGATTAAATACGCAAAAGTTGAGAAACTTTTGTTAATTTTAAGCTTTGTTATGCTGCGCTAAGTGTCTATTATTTTCGGTTTAATTCTATTTGTATTTGAAATCTCCACTTAAGTAGTTTTTTGTGTGTGTAACACGAAACAAGAACGTATCAGGGTTCCCACAGAACCTGGGAATCCTGGAAAACTTTGGAAAATCAGAGGGAATTTTGAAATTTATTGAAATAGCAAGGGGAATTTTAAAATTTCTTGAAATTGTCATGGAATTTCCTAACTTTCAATTATAATTTAAATCCAGAAGGTATTTCATATATCGATTATATTGAACTGTGGTTTTTACGTGAAGTTGCCCTTTGCACAATGATAGAAAACCCCAATATAGCAGATTCGTTCCTTCAATTTGGCTTTATTATGCCAATATCGAAATTTGCCAAATTAGAATAAATTTCGAGCATCAGATTACAAGTACTCCAAATTAAAAATCCAAACTGAAAAAGTGTATTAATGCTTCGATGTTGTACGAATTCCTTTCCTTTATTAACCAAATGCAATAATTATCTTTCTGGTAAAAGGCAGGTTATTTTTACTTTATATTGGTCGATGGGTAAACTAAAGGTCAGTGGAAAATAACAATTTTAACCTGGGAACCTGGGAAAGTCAGGGGATTTTATGTTACTAAAGCAGTGGGAACCCTGGTATGCATGTATGCATGTGTGTATATACAGGTCATATTTTTACATTTTCAGTGGCCAGGATGGTGGGGGAAATTAGTCTTAAAATCTCAAAAAGTCAGGGAAGCTGAACAATTCTTCTCTGGGGGAACCCTGCTGGAGTAAAATATTTCAACAATACTGTTGTCAAATACCTTAATAATCGAGAAACCACTAGTTCCACTTGATGCTCCTGCTTGGACTCTGCAATAATATCGTAAACCTCTTCGAATGTTTTCCCTTGTAGATTTCTCCCGTTCCATTCCAACACTTCGTCCCCAGGCCTGAGGTGACCCACGGTATCCGCAATGCTCCCTTTTTTCACTTTTTCCACCACCGCTCCCAACCGCCTTGATTCCAAGTATCTGCCCCCAACCACTTTCAGCCCCAAAATGGCCGCACTGGAAGAACTTCCAACGTCTTCTTTGGTCGACTTCTTCAGTATCATGTGGCCAATCATGCGCGTTCCATCTGGACTAGGTGTCCATGATACGGGATGCTAAAACGCAATTCACAAATGGAAATTAGAATGGTTGGAAGTTGGAAACGGAGCATTATGATTATTACATTTACAACTAGGCTAAGGCTCCACTCGCTGCCATGTGTACATTTGAGAGGCAATGTTGGGAATAAAATTCAAGAATTATCAGCCCAAAAACTTGACGAAGAAGCTTTTTTACGGCCCTCGCTATGTTCATTATAATTTCACATTTCTCCAAGATGAGGGCGGTGTTGCTCATTTTGTTTGGCCCGTTCCACAATAACTAGGCGATGACGCTGCAGTATATTGGATTTAATATTTCCACTGGCCATTACGTTGCAGAAGGATGCATCAAGGATGAAAACATTTTCCTTTAATTCAAGACAGATTTATTTGAACGAAGGTTGGAACAAGGGCGTTTTTTATCAAAGATAAATTGGGATTTATCCATTTTTGGAGTTACTTTCGTCCACTGTGATAGTTTATTTCTTCATCAACGTGAAATTTCTCGTGCCCCAAAATGGTTAAGAAAATTACCGAAATGGTTAATAATAATCGGCGATAATGCCCAGTTTGTTTCCTATTGCAAATTCCATAAATATAGGAGGAATTTGACAGAGGCATTATACGCTTGCTGACTGTATTTGGTTTTGCTAGACAAGGCCTGCCGGCCTATTTTTAGAACTGCAATGGAAATATCAATAAAAAGTCAGGCCCGAAGTTGTACACATGACAGCAAAGTTAAGTCTGTTGCAGCTACACGTAACGGCATTTTGAGTTGGTCTCTATCATGTTTTGTCTGATGAAAGGATATTACTTGAAAAGTGAACCGTGTAAAATGAACGTCAAATGAAAATATCCTGGTAATGTCAAAAAGCTATAATGTATTAACTGAGGCATATTTCCTACGATAAATTGAGCAGAACGAGATTATGTAGTAAAGCGATATGCATTCCATGGATGCATGCATTCAGTCATAAGTATGGGTGGAGACTTGTAATTGCATTTACTTGGCGTGCATTTTGAAAATGTTAAATTTTAACAGAAAATAGGGTGCTTGATAATTAGGGATTCGTGGGATAAAGAATGCACGACATATCGCGTGCGATAGGTTACATGCACAATCAGCACATAAAAGCTAATCAAATATTGAAAAACAATCATAAAAATACTTATGCAAAAATGCGAGCTATTAAACGTGCTTTTATTGATGATGGACGACGACCTTTCTTTCTCTCTTTTCCGAATTTAATCACGAGAATTACTGACTTGGTAAAGATATATTGAACACCCTATATGCGTATACAGCAAAAGATTATATCATTCGGGGGTCGATGCCTGACAGTGTTAGACACATGCAAATTAGTAAATTTTGTAAGATTAAAAGTCCAAATCTTAGCAATATCATATTTGCTTTGAAAAAGTTGTGAGCGAAATTTTTTTAGCTGATTCTGTCCATCCAGTTGTATTAATTATTAGAGATAATAATATTGGACAAATATAGGATAAATAGATACTAACTCAGCATCCAAGCCAAATAGTTTATCAACAGAAATCAATAAATCCAAGAGAGAAAAAGTATCGCCCTCGCTTAACGATGAAATCAAACATGTGCATTTCGAAATTATAGAAACAGGGAACTAGTAAACTACAAATCTGGTAACTTTAATTATCAATAATTACAGGAGTAATTGCTAGAGTTCACTACTAAAGCTGTCATATAAGAAGCCAAAATGAATTTTTCTAAATTCCACCTAATTCTGGGTATCGAAAAAAAATCGTGTTTCCATGCAAATGTGTGCTTCAACACACGAATGCACGATTTGCAATGTATTTGGTGTAATGTCATTTCGTCTGTTTTGTGAACCGAGCTACGATAACGGTTACTTAATATTTGTATCATCGTCATTATCTTCATTATCATATGCTGAAGGAATAGTGGATGGGGAATTACGAATGTAATTATGCCTCCAAACTGACTTTAGTATGAAACCGTAATTATATATACTTCAGTAAACGTGAACTTATGTTGCGAAACTTCTTTCAATTCCATAATTTAATTAATAAGTAAAAGCTATTAATAACGCCAAGACACGAATAACTTTATTGAATTTGTTTTCTTGCATTGCCATTAATTGTTTTCACCGAAGCATAAAACTTGGTGCCATGATTTAAATACATGTACCTATTTATGGGTTTTCATCCACTTGTATAATTTCAAATTCTGTGTGCTTTCGTGCAGTTTTTCGAGTGCTGATAAGGAAGGGGGGAACAATTCTTACTAGGAATAACTTTAACGTACTATTGTTTTTAAACTTAATATAAAATGTTTAACCACTATAGGATCTTTTATGGGAATTGTATTTCTCTCGTCAATTTAACAACGGCCAACCATTGTACTACAAAACAGATACTATCTTATAATACTTAGCGAAGAATTCTAACCTAACAAAACAATACCAATGCAAAGGAATGAGCGAAAGGGTTACAAGGCAGGGTGGCTGGTCTGTGTGTGACATCTCAAAATTGAATTCTTTTAATATCTCAAATTTCACCCAAAAATAACCCCATTAGAATCCACTCGTGATGCATTTGAGTTATAACTAAGCCATGCACACAGCTTTGTAGTTCGATTAGACTGTTCGTGGATCTCGAGATTTCTGCTAACAGTCCAAACATCTCGAACCTTGACAGAACTGTCATTTTATCGATAAAGATTTTATCACCTTCCAATCGTAAAATCATTTATTTGTGTCATTCCTTCGATTGAAAATGTATTTGACAGTTCAGTTAGGCGTGCTACGCTACATGTTTTGTTCCTATATGAAATATTTCCACCTTCAACACTTTGTTCTATAGCATGAGTATTCTATCCATACAGTATGTGCTGGGCTACAATGCAATTGTTCTGGCTAGATATATTTATATTTAATGGAAGTATGTATATACCTGGTGATAATTATGCCTATTATTTTCCTCACTGAGGGTAGCACTGCTACTGGTATCGATCCCCGAATCCTTACTCTGTTGTTCGTTAGGCCAGTGTGGATCGTGGCAGGCAGGGTTCCAGGGTTCGTTTGCCTCTCGCCAACATTCGGCCCATCGAAACCGTACCGTTTTTCTTTGGACATTTTCGTACATTTGGTTAGAGTTCGGATGGGGAGGCAATCTAGTCTTTTTGTTTCCTTCTCTATAGTCTCTATGATAAAACCGTTCGTCCACCCTAACTCGCCTTAGTTGGTCGTGTCCATCACCATTTGTGTAGTTTTCTAGTTCCCCTACAATATAGTAATAAAGCAGGGATAAAAAATAAAGAAAATAACTCGGTAAATTTGAGATGCACAAAATAGAAGTCAAGGCGAAGTTGAGCAGCGAGCTATCCCGACCATCATACAAAAAAGGCAATACATTTATTAGAAAAAAAGCGCTTTAGGTGAAGATGATAAATTTATGAATAATAAAAGGATGATGGAAATGATCCCTCGTTTCACATTTAATGCAACTTAAATTGAGTTGCGAGATCGAATGAGGAGTTCTGACTGCAATTAACGTTAATGGACCCGTTTTAATGCACTTTTTCGAGCACTAGATGTTATCAATTCTTTTTCTATAAAAAATGACCTTATAGCTAGGCTTCCGCGTGCATTTTTTATATATTGTAATTTCATTTCGTTAAGATTCTTCTGCGACAAAGTTTGCGATCCATGTTGGCCTCGATCGAGAGAGAATCTCCAAAATACTTTTAAATTCAACCATTTTTGACGCCATGGGCCCTGTGGGTGCATGGAATTGAACGTCTGTCTTTCCACGTGTTGGTTTTGCTCACCGCCAAAAACTTTTTGATTTTTTCATTTAAAATATCTTCTTTTTTCCACTTTTCACCCAGAATTTCCAACTCGCCTAGAAAATAAATTCATGTTAATTTCACGTATTACATGTACACACGTAGTCAGAGTGAAGTGCTCGACTTGCAGGTTCCATTATTCTCACTCTCAGTGCGAGAATTTCAACTCTGAGGTATCTAAAAAGCGGCGTAATGTATACGACATTAATAAACCAGATAGATCACACAAAGTTGTGGGGGGTGGTGAAGGGAAGGGAGGGTGGAAACAAAGATGGGACTGGAGTGCAATGCGCTCGCCAATGCACATGTGAACGACAATCGATTTTGCCGTTTTTTTCCCCGATATTGGGGGGTTTGAAATACGCCAAATAGCACTCACATGCCCTAGTGCGCCATCTCCAGGGCCTCGCTTGCATCTTCAATTTTCCTAATCAGGGTACTCATCATAAGCACCTAAGCGAAGATTTCCGAAGATGTTGATCGCCTTTAGGTGGCTAATTTTAAATATTACATTAAGCGGTTATTTTACTTCAATTCGGTTTTCCGACTCTACTCTGTTGGACTGCTGCGCAAAGCGTGAATTTACCAATGCGGGATTTTTAATATATCGTATACCAGCACTTAAAATTTACAGGGTGTTTCAGAAGTGATGGCCACAAATGAAATAGGTGGTAGTGGGAGTACGCAAGAAAATAAAAATATCTCTAATAACATTTGTCCACAAATGTTCCATTTCCGAGATACAGGGTTTATCTTCGAGTACTGCAACCA
Organism: Kryphioiulus occultus; assembly: GCA_034687865.1. Lineage (NCBI taxonomy): Eukaryota > Metazoa > Arthropoda > Diplopoda > Julida > Julidae > Kryphioiulus > Kryphioiulus occultus. The sequence continues at coordinate 53,184 of JAQGAF010000381.1, forward strand.
ATTTCATTTGGGCAACATTCTAACCATTGGCTGTTACCCAATTCATGTGTCACTGCGTGTGTGATTTATAAGGGAAAAGGCCCCCTTATCTCGGAAACTGGCCATTATCAGACCGATGTTATTAGGGATATTTATGTTTATTTTCATGTATTCCCTGTATTTACTGGGGACCTACACGGTTAGTAATATTGCCAGTTTCAACCAATACAGAAGTCATAGTCTACTGATCGTGTAATGAGTGCAGCACTGATGGATTGAGGTTCCAGTCTCATTACTGACGATTATTCGAATTTTCGGATAACTTACTGAAGTTACTGTCAGTATCGGAATAAAGACAGTAACACTGACCATGTAGGGTCGGTATGTGGATATACTAAAATGTGCTCAATATGTTTATGAACAAGAACTAGCTATTTGTATAATGGCTGTGGTACCGTGTGATGTTAGTATTATGGTAATGGTACATGTACCTTGTCAAAGGGAATCTGAAAATATAGAATTCCTGATTTATGAGAAATTGGGCATTTCATACCGACTCGCAAACTTGCAGTGATTGCCTGACGGTAGGGGCAGCAATATAAAGACATCGCGATTTTAACAAGCAAAACCCCAAAATAGACAAAAACATAAAATAGGAAAATTTGCGACAGCTAGGATAGGTGTCATTCTTGTCTCCTAGACAAGTAGGGTTAAACTGTGCAGTAAATATTTTGCGCACATTTGGAGCAGTGCATAATCTGTAGTATGTCCAAAATAATATATGACTAAATGTTATATTTATTTATTTTCTGTTTAATATTACCTTTGAAACCCTGGGCGAAATTGAAACATGCTGACTGAAAACGGAATAGAGCTCACTTCAATATAAGAACATGGTCGTTGCGGTCAACGATTAAAAGGTTATTATTATCGACCAAATCTCATAGTCCGACAGTTCAGCTTAGGAACAAATGTGCAACCAAAGGGACGAAGTTTACCATGGCAAAGTTCATATCATATGCGTTTCTTTGGTAGATAGCTTGGTTTCGAATTAACTGTTTAACACGGTTGCATCACTGCAAAATTGTGACTTTAAAGATAACGATGCGATTGAACTGTAAATTATTCGCTGACGATTCTGCACTGTATGATGAGGTAAGAGTTGAGGATCCATTCAGATTGCAAAGGAACCTCG
>JAQGAF010000382.1:0-54353 GCA_034687865.1 Kryphioiulus occultus
AGTTATTCCTAAATATTTGACCGATGAGACAGAATTTAGAGGAACACCTTCCAGGTTGTATTCTGGAGGCGTTCTTGCCCTTCTTCGTGAAAAGCTCATGACCAAGCACTTTTTCTTATTCAGCTCTATTTAATGGGAAGTGATATTTCGTCATTTTTATTTTCAGTTTGTCATACGATATCCCCACATTTATTTCCATGCACATTCATGTAGTCAGGTTCCCTCCCATATTCTGTATGCACTGTCCCATATATGGTCATCCCAATCCATATGTGACAGGCCAATCACACATGTATGGCCTACACGAATCTACTGTATGATCGTGTATATATGAATTCCTGGAATAATTTTCACATTAAATGGTACTATATTCAATCTGACAATTACAATTTGGCGTATACAGGCTGGGCTATTAGGTGTACACTGTACTATGTCCCTACGTTTAAAAAAAATGCTACAAGTCACTCCTTTTTGAAATGCACAACTGCGCGTGTATTGTTTGGTATTGTAAGATAATGTACTCCAAGGACAGAGTATGTTGACAATTATAAAAAGTTATGTGGAATAATGTGTATGCCTCTTATTCATAACTAATATCTGGTGTGCACCTGTACCGGTACATGTACTGTGTACTTACCAGTACTCTGTTCGGGATGCTTCTACTAATCTGTAGGTAAAACGGGATTGCCGCTGTCGACAACAGTGGAATGTCAGAATAAATTATGAGTAAATGTTTAATAACGAAACCTTTTCGCTACAATTCGCTCCAAATCGCTACCAGCATTTATTTGCAAGTTATCAATGATATTGATACAGGCGGATGACTAGGAATTTTATGTCAAGGGCTTTGGCGATTGTTTGATCGTTTGATCATTGCTTCATTTAAGTACATGTACTGTACCGGTAGGTGGGTTACTGTGTTAGCTCTTGATGAATATAAATATAGGAATACAGTAACACATGTTCTTCGTAAATTCGTTTAATCAAATGACAGCCCTTTTCTATTTTGACCTCGGAAAAAATCTGTCCAAGCCATTATGCTGACCAATTATCTACAACTACAACCAATTATACTGTCATTTTCCAAACAGCCTTCTTGCCAGTACACACGTAAATCATTTTGCTTAGCAGGGATGTGAATGAAATGTAGTTTCATTGCACAAAATATTTTAAAAAGAATGTTTTTTCATTATTCTTGCTGATGGAAGAATGAATGCAACCATCCGAATAACTCGTTGATTGAAGATAAATGAGAACTGCTTTGCTCTCTGTTACACCATGAGGTTATCCTTATTCGCCAAGAACTAAACTTCTTGATTGCAAATAATCCATGACATCACTCCTCTCTACACATTCGCCATGGAAACAAACCTGCAAATATTAAACACCACTTTTAAAAGCTGTTGCGTAAAATTTAAACGAACTTACCGTTTGGCATTGATAACTGTTATTACCACAAACTCTTATAGTTATTTCAAATTGTACCGGTACTTGCCTTTGATGTTTCACATACTGTTCCATCCAAAGCAGGATGAGCAAACCAACTGATCATCCCGACCGAACACCAGAGTTCTCTGCATACGTTCTTCAAAAGCACAAAATCAATGAATCATCGGTAAAATTAAACACTAATATTAATTATGTTTTAATACTTGCATCAAATGGAGCGTATTCTGATAATCGTGGCTTTGCATCCTTTCCTTTTTTGTTGATACATTGCGCTGTAGTATCATACTTTTCTCCAGGCAATAAGTTTGATCGGTGGTCTAATTCATTGGCGATATAAGCTTCATCCTCTAGACACTTGCCATTTGTCCTATTGGAATTGTGATTATCTGACAGTAACACTTTCATGTGCAGACCGTTAGGGGTCATTATGAATATTTGTCAGTACAGGGTGTTTATAAAATTTCGTTACAACTTTAAAAATTTCAGACAGGAATTCTAATTGAAATACAGGAACATTCTTTGGTTCATGTGATACACCAATTCATAATGTTTTTTGGGGGTTTATTTCACTTCGACCTGTGCATCTCTGGTGGAATTTCGGAATTTCAACCCTGTCCGTTGAACGAGACAGCAATAGACAAATGTTATTGGTCAATCTGGTCTTTAAATAATGGATGGGTCATTCTGAGGAGTTTTGTTCACTTTTGTCTTTGGCATTCCACCAAAAAATGTCCATGGATGTTACATGTATGTCAGGTATGGAATAACTCGGCTGACCACCATATTGGGCCTAGCTTATGAAAGATACCCCGGAAGCAAACTTTCGTGACTTTGGATTGGCAGTGGTGGCCCAATGGTCTGATCTCCTCAGTCCTATAACAGTACATCCCTGAACTTTTTTTAGTGGGGGTATCCATGATTTAATGACCAGAATAAATAATGCCATTGCCCCTGTTGATGGGGAAATGCTGTCTAGTTCAAGGGAGAGGGTTGGAAATCCGAATAAATGGTATACCTGTCACCAGAGGCGCACATGTCAGTGTCGAGTAAAACCCAAAAAAACTTTGAGTTGGTGTATCACATGAACCAAAGAATGTTCCTGAATTTCAATTAGAATTCCTGTTATGAATTTTTAAACTTGTAAACAACCTTTATAATCACCCTGTATTTTTTTACTTTAGTATCTGATTCTTGAAGGCTTGTTTAATTATTCTGTATAGCTGCGGTTTTATTTTTGATTTGGAGGATGTCGCTTCACCAGGAAATATAATGCTATAACTTCTAACGTGTATCTCAATAAATATACTTGCTTGAGATATTTCGTCAAGTATCTGTCACTACAATCTGACCAGGTGGTCTTCCCTGGTCCAATTGACGGAGACATTATAAAGTCGTTTTGTTCACAGGTATTTCCCTTGCCATCGTGCTCCATACCAAGACTTCATCATAAAATAATAAAAAATGATACTATGATATTTTGTATAAAGAAGTCAATAACAAGGGTTTCTTTACAAATCTATTTCCTTACTTATGACCAATCTCGTGGCTGAGGATAAAAGCAGAATCGAAATGTCTTGCTTCGCAAATTGAGACGCTGAAGGCTGAATTGCACATTCCATTTACATAGGCCATACCTGCGAAACATTTTTTATTTTATCTTAATTACATCTCTTCTAATTGACTGTCGTCAAAATTCACAAGGAATTGACAACTTACCGATGAATTCATTGGATAGTTGAGAGCCCACATATAAATCACACCTAAATCAAAATTAATTCACAATATCATTTCTTTTTAACGTTATTACAGCATATTAAGTGACGTACCCTGTTAGTATTATTGCATGATCCCAATGTTCGTCATTGTGGTCGCCTGGGGGATTTTCTTCTTTCTGCCAATTACTGAAGGATTTAAGATAGTCCACCATGTCCCCATCGCCTTTTGCCGGACCAACCTTGAATTAGGAGATGCTAACAATTAGCATTTTTTCCCCAATGTTTATGCAAAATGCTTTTTATAGAAGACAATTCAACAAGTTGCTACGCTATTCAAAGCTAATGAATCGGTAAAACAAAACTTACTTTGGCTGATTTTATGATTGTCAATCCAACAATTACGAAGCGAATTGAGACGGACAGAGAAGGTTGTTCGTATATTAGTTGCATCTATTGTTAGGGAAAAAGTAGTTTAACTTAATCAGTTCCAATTAAGCGATACCCACGTTGACGTAAGTTCAGTTGGTAAAATCTTTTAAAGAATTGTGGATTATGTAGTAAAGTTTTATCAGTAAAATTGAGAAAATAAATATAAAACATTTTGGGATATAATTATAGGGCAAATTGAGTAAAGCGGAAATTGCAAACTTACAGCATTAACATATGTACAAACGAGATTGACAACGGCATTGACTGTTTCTGTTGGATGTTGCTTTGCTATTTGAGAATATAACACGTCGTCTACAAAAACTCCAATTTCTATTGTGAAATCTGACTCAGTCTGACGTGTCGCTCTCGAATTCTTTGTTGTTGATTGAAGCGGGCTACTATCAAATGTTTTGATTTCTGAAATGTATAATTATACTGTACGAGTACAACGTCTCATAAGTGGAAGTGAGTTTAATCAATTCACACAAGTACCTCGAAACGAGTTTTTCTCTGAGTTGTCTTGAAATTCATGTTGAATGGACCTTTGTTTATAGAGAATGTGATGCGAAGTACTGTTTTCAAAAGTTTCTTGCGAAATTGTCCGCCGAATGCGATTTGGCAAAGGTGCCAATACATAAATATCGTCTGTTGATAATTGCACTATTCCGGCCTGTTATTATTACAATATTAATCATCTATTAATTATACATTGGTTATTTTCTACATTGGCCTACCTCTTCATTTATGCAGTTTTTCTTACCATTTCATGAGGTTTGCAAGTAGATATTGCCACTGCACTATTTTCCATACCAAGCACCTTGCCGTGGTATAGGCATTTGGGATGGTCAAGCATGTAACGGGTGTCCGCTTCATTTACATCCCTGAGATGTATTTTCAACGGAGTTCTTGCAATATTGCTGAATGGAAAGTGTGTTCAAGTAGGTGGAGTAACCAAAGTAATTACCTAAACATCATTTGATTAATAAATTCAGAAAATATAAAGGGTAATTAATACCTTCTCTTATTAAGATGCATTATAAAATCATCTTCATTGGTAGTCAAGCTTAGCATAAGATCAGCATTGGAAGGTTCCATATTCAGATATCGTCTATATCTTTCTTTTGCAATTTGTATAGGTTGAACCAAATGATACTCAGGTACTGAAGGTATACGACAAACACATTGTGTATGACTGGAGGTGATAAATTTCAAACGGAACTCTAAAATCTAGTGGCATTTTTACTGTAATTTCAACATGGACCTACTTTGATCATCTGTTCCGAATATCGCCATTTTCTCTTCTTTTGTCATTATGAGGTGAACTGGGTATAGTGTTGCAGCTTCCTTAAATTTCACATGTTGCTTTTAATTATTTGAAACAACTTATGCAGTGCACACTTCATTTGTGGGTAGATATGGATAAAATACCTGGTAAACGATCATTAGAGCTGCATGCAAAGAGGTAAATAACAACGTGAAGGCCGACCTCATTTTCAAAAAATGTGAAAGTTATTTACCTTCAGTTACTTTAATTTTTTACACATTAGCTATGTAAACTTTCCCCAAGTCTAGCTTTGAACCAGAAATACTGATCCCCATAAGTTGTGTGTGTTTTATTTATAACTTTTTGTGTTCATTATTATTCATACAAGAAAATTGCAAAATTACTTTTAACTAGCGACAGGTGCCAATGAATGCAACCATGCTCATTTTTATGTTATTGTCCTAATAGTATGTTTCGATATATGTTTTTGTTACCATATAAAACTATGCGATATATTTTTTGCGTTATTGTCCTAAAAGAATGTTTCGATGGGTTATTGTTACCGATAAAACTTTTCATCGCCTTTCATTTTTTTTATTAAACAATGTAAATGCAGTAACTCGAGCAAGCTTTGCATGAACCAAGGATAGCTCTTAATTCATGTTTTTATTGGAATTATATACTTTAGAGTAGAATTTTGACAAAATGCTACCGAAATTATAATAGATATTGACTGCACAAGTAGGATTATGACAATACTGAGCACAAACACATTGTCTAGATTGGTTCAGCTAAAGCTTTGTATAAAAAAACACATTACATAGAATAGTGCAGATAATAATCCCATACTATTTGATGGCAGATAATATTTCGTCATTTTTATTTTCAGTTTGTCATATGATATCCGTAAAATAAACGTACATGTATAGCATACAATATTGGGCCGTTAGTTTCAAAGCAAATTGTCATTCATACATGATACATGTAGTTCATAATATATTTATGATTTAATTAAATTCATATAATTATTAATAGCGGTGCAATACCGACATCATCAGAATTATTATGAAGTGCTTTAGGCACTCGTCTTAGCACAGTTTCTAAGAAATGTGCACTAGCTAGGCTTAGTCAACTGAAGTTTATGCGATTTCTCAAATACTTTTTTTTAATGTCAAAAACACTAACATTTATTATTAAAAACAATAATACAAAGTTTTATGAACCTACTTTTGAACTTTGTCAGGGAATTTTTATTCAAGTGATAGAACGGGCAGAAAATAGTAGTTACCTGCGTTTATTGTATAGTATTTAAAAACGTGGGCTTGCAAACTCGCTGATTGTCCTAGTTTTGCAGATTTTTTCACTTTCTTTTCCTCCTTCTTCACTACTCATAATGGTTACAAGATTACACCTAAATATGTCATTGCTATTTATTCTGTAATAAGTTGTATTTAAGGTGTGGAGTTACATTTTGTTTTCAGTAGTGCAAAAGTTATATTAATACATGAAAATATCCATTCACCAAATTAAAGAAAAGTGGTTTTAATCCAAAGGTTCAGATTTGCGAAATTACAAGATCGAAGGCCTTCTACAATTGCAGACCTTTTATACTCACTTTTCAATTTAAAGTTAAGGAAATACATAGCCAAGTTGTGCTTTATCTTAATACAATGATATGTTAAAAGGCTTGCATATTACATCAAATGTGTTGGCAAAAATTGCGCAGCATGTAAACTAAATGGTAGACGTCGTCGTACTCATTTCTGTTATGTTACATGCTCTGGAATCTTCAGGCTTTGGTCCAGCACAATCTTCATCAGATATTATGTCGATTGTAGAAATAGAAGAGGTATTTAATTGCACCACACAGGCTACCATCAGAATCTGTGTTCCTTGCCCATGGGATACATTGGTACACTCACTCCATCCTTCGACTTTCCATCTAGAGTATGTAATTGTAGTTAAAAAATTGCAGCAGCTATTTATGCAGGGTTCCCACTTCCTGGAAAGTCAGGGAAACTCAGGGAAATTGGTAAAATTCGTTAAAATGTCAAGGAAAGTTAGGGAAACGCCACTCAAACAGCAACTAAGAGATTATTTTGACACGGCTACATTTCAAGCTAGGGGGATTTCTGGACATGAAGGTCTGCCGACATTGCTTGGAATTTTGCTAGATTTTTCATACTGGTGTGATATGCAAGCTTGGCACTGGACATATAAGATTGGTTGCATTAAATGGGTTTCCCAATCTGGGACAAGTGAAGCAAAACTCATTTTCACTATTGCAAGTGATGGGTTTATGGCAGCTTGTGGAACTAATGTCAGTGTTGAGTACTCGTACAGTGGTTTTTGTTTTTTGTCCATAAATAAAATTGTTTTCTTATGATAAAAATGGTGATGCATGGTAAAGTTCAGTTTAGGAATAGAAAATAAACCTAAGACCATGGTCAAATGTTGTGTGAAATTTCATGTAAAATGTCAGGGAAATGACCGAAACGTGTCAGGGAAAGTCAGGGAAATCGATTTGAGAATTTAGGTGGGAACCCTGTTATGACATCTGAATAGTTTAATATGGGATTATAAGATATTAAGTTTGTTGTAATATCGCAATACATACTTTGCTGCCGTGCAGGGCTGAGTGTTGCATTCTTCGATGTGATCGTTTGGTTTTAAATCTTTATTGCAAAAACGTGATACATTGCCATCAAACGTTTCACATTCATATCTTACTGAACGTGTACCTAGAAAAAATAGATTTCCGTTATTTGGTTTTTGGGTACATGTATTCCTTACCGAATAATCAGTTTAAAAATTCTACCATTTCCACATGATTTGGAACAATGTGTGCGCTGCTGCACCCATGAAGCCATTGGCTGACTTCCTGGACGAATTGTTACAGCCACGTCGTCGTCGTCTTGCATGGCATCTAATTCTCCAAAGTCCATGTTTGTACCATCGTCTTCACTAAGCTTTTCTTTTATCTTCCTACAACGAATAACTAATTACAATTAACTCGTCCATTCAAAGAATTACAAATTGGGAATTTATTTTGGAAAACAAAAAAATGGTGCACTTTTCATCCAGTGATTCCTGAGTAACAGCAGCTCTCGTTGTTGTGGTTGTCCTATATGTGGTGGAACTAGTTGTTGAGGAACTCGTCGATGTAACTGTGCTGGAAGTTGTTGGAGTTGTTGGCTTAGGTGTAGTTGTCATTGTCGTGGTTGTCGGGGTAGATGTACTCGTCATTGCTGAGGTTGTTGTTAGACTAGTTGTAGATGCTGGTAATGGACTTTGCATTGCTGGACATGTACAACGATCAGGTGACTGTGTTGTGCTGATAATTGTGGGCCTGGTAGTGGTAGTTGGTGTACTGGTAGTTGTGGGTGTCGTCGTTGTGGTACTGGTCGTTGTGGGTGTCGTCGTTGTGGTACTGGTCGTTGTGGGTGTCGTCGTTGTGGGTGTCGTCGTTGTGGTACTGGTCGTTGTGGGTGTCGTCGTTGTGGTACTGGTCGTTGTGGGTGTTGTAGTTGTGGGTGTAGTAGTTGTAGTTGATGTACTTGTCGTTGTTGGCGTAGTGGTTGTAGTTGGTGTTGTTGTAGGCTTAGTGGTGGTGGTAGTTGTAGTTGTCGTAGTGGGACTGGTAGTTGTAGTTGATGTGGTTGTTGATGTATTGGTTATTGTGGTTATGTTTGCAATAGCAGGGGCCGGTCGTGTTGGTGGTCTTGTTGTTGTGGAGGTCGTTAAAGTTGAATTGGTGATAGTGGCTGTTGTGGAAGTTGAAGTAGATGTTGATGTGGTTGTACCATTAAGTTGGCATGTTCCACTTATGCATACCTAGATAGCAAGCGTTTTGTTCAAATTGCATATACTAAATTCTCACCTTCTTTATTTACAGTTCTGAGTAATAAAATTATAACCTCGACGTGATTGAAATACCTTGTTTTCGCCACAAACTGTTCCTTCAAGGGCCGGGTGGGCGTTTTTTATATGCGTGCTGTTTGCACATTTTAACACCTTGCATATGTCCTGTTGACGAAAGTTTGCATTAATTTTTTAAATAATGGGATTTGGATTGTAACTGATACCAAGTATTTAAAAGCGTGCTAGCCTTTTTGGCAACTTCGTTCTAGCCAAATGCTTTTTACCTCGGAATTTCCGTTTTCTTCAACGTATTCGTGAAATTCCTCTCCAAAAACATCACCGCATTGTTCATCCGCAGGAAAGATTTGTCCGGGCTTTTCCTTTTGCTGTAAAAAATCTAGTTCTATCTTTGGTTTTTCATCGTTGTCAAGGCAGGCCGAACTAGGCTTCCTGAAATAAGACGGTATAAAACAGTCATTTGTTGATAACTGATCGTATCGCGATTTTTGACCCAAATATCTGATCGATTATGGTCATGCTTTACGTAATTTTCTTACGTCAGAAAAACTCTTGCATAATCGTTGCTGCACGATGACCAATCACTTTTGCTTGTTAGCAAAGATGGACTCATTATGAATTCATTGTCCTTGCACTTATTGGTATCTCCATCATGCGGCATTCCCAAACTTGAATTGTCATTAAGTTGTTGGCCAAGGAATATTAAGAAAATTAAAGTAACATAAGGTTATGCTGGACACATCAATGGATTTAAAATTGTTTTGATTGGTAATAAACGCACCTGTGACCAATTTCGTGACTTATGACATTGACGGCTTTGAAGCTCTTGCCTTCACAAATGCTGCAGCTGAGTGGTTGCTGACACATTCCAGAAACCCACGACATGCCTATATGGTTATTCAACGTAAATTTAATACTTACACATGTAATACCGGTAGTAATTGTTTTATGTTTCTTCAACAGAGCACTTACCGATTGCCTTGTTGTTGTTTGGTGTTTCTGCATATAAATCCACACTAAGAAATAAGTATAAAGGTTGATTAAATAAAGCATTAATAAGGAATTAATCGACATTTCCGTTGATTATGCTTCGTAATGATCTAGGATATTCGACACTGTTTGTAAATCGTAATTCGATATGTAACTAAACTTAAATTGTACAATTAGCATTGGGTTAACTCTTAATTTGTTAGTTTTCATATTACCCTGATAACAGAAGAGCATGATCCCATCCAGCTTCTCCTTTGTTTATTGCCATTGTACGACGACTGTCTTGCCAAACGCAAAAGTTGTTCAAATAGTCATGAATCTTTCCTCCTGCCTTGGAAGGGGCATCCTTGGCAATTAAAATGTCAGCATTTAATGAAGTTAAACTGTGAACTGGTTGGAAAAGATTATAACAAATAATTCTTTTCAGTGTCAGTGACTGTAAGTTACCAAATTATCTTCTAAGACGTCTAACCGATTCAAAACGAATTTAAATCTGATTTCCATTGTTGGGTTGTCGTAAACGGCTTGAACCTAAGCAAATATGGTTAGTACAACATGGATATAATTTTAGATATTAATGTATTTGTCAAACTTACCGCATTCATTAACGCCAGGACCAAATTTGTTATGGCTTGATTTGAATTAGTGTCCGCTTGTTTTCCTGCCCATATATACAATTCGTTGTCTATGAAAACTGCCATTTCGATTGTTTTTACGCCAGTCGATGTTTCTCTTTTGGCTTTCTCAATATCTTCTTTGCTAATGGATTGTAAGCCTAGAAATGTTTTAAAAATCAAATCAGTTTGGCTTTTTCATTTATAAATATAATAATTTTAGCATCGTGATGCTTGGAAATAAAACTATAAAACTGTCAATAACTGTAGATAAATAACTTACTGAAAACACTTAAAAACAACACTTGCTAACTTTCATTTGATTTTAATACCCGTGTTAGAAAACATCTTGATTTCGCTTTACACGTACACTGTACTTACTTTTAACTGCACAAAAGGCAGTTTGTAGAATTTTGTCCTCTATTTGACTGTATATGATGAGTTTTCTTCCTGAATTTGGGTTTGTATCGGTTTGTCTCTTTCGACGAAAGCGTTCAGGAACTGGGTGTATAATATACTGACCAGAAGGCGTAAATATCATTCCTGTCTGAAACAGGGTTAAACAGCACTCTTTAAAGATTCTAAAATATTCGGCTGTACTACAGATTAGACCCTGTTCAGCCACATGAGAAAGTGGGCTCGTAGGTAAGCAGTGATTGCCTGGCGAATGGGCAGCTAAATAAAGAAATTATATTTTAGGTTAGGTTAGATTTCATTTATTAAAAAGGGAAAAGGCAAAAAAATCTAAAAAGAATGAGGACAAATTGCGATTGGAGCAGGGCCTTATCTGTAGGATATCTCATTTGTTGCAGCTGCTATGCCATTGAAGTTGGGGGTACTGCAATTCACAAAATTCACGAAGTAGGTGTACAGTGTAAAGTATCGTTCTGTAATATCTTTTCAAATAAAATATAATCACCAAACCAGCTCCGTCACAGTTCGAAAATGTAGCTCTGCTGTCGTCGTGAGTCAAAACAACCCCACTGTATAAGCAATCATTAGAAATGCTGGCATCTTGCAAACTCTGGATTACCCCATTGCGAGAAAATTGAAAGTTTGAAGAAAGTAATTCCCTGAAATTAATTAGAAGCGTTTGTTTAGGTCGTGTAACTTTAATATGGATGTTGCCAAAGACAAACTTTGTATGCAACATATGGTATGGATAAGAATAATTCGCTCGTAAGAATAGAATAAGATTGCCCACTGTAAGACTTCTGTATTGTCACCATTGTATACTATTAACTACCTTGATTTCCGAAGATGGATCGAAAATTCATCAGTTGGTGTGTACAAATTCAGAATTAATGATCCCGTATCCACGTGTTCAATTAATTCATCTGCTGTAAGCCTCTTCATTCGAGTTGGAGAAATGTCAGTCTCAACCAAATCATAAACAGGAACTTAAATATATAGGGTAATTTGTTATACATGTATAGAGCATACCTTTGACCGTACATGTATTTACTCTAGATATGCCTCTGACAGTTTTTTCACATTCCACTGACAGTTTTAAATTAATTGCATATTTAACTAAGTATTAATTCAAAGTCTGAGTAAGTTACATGTACGTGTATTCAACCCCTTACCTGCATCGATGTCAGTTGTTCCGAAGATCAACAGGCTTTCTTTCTCTGTCATAAATTTGTGCAAGTAATTACTGTTTACGCATTCCTTGAATTTGAATAAATGTCCATGATTAGTGGTTTTGACGCTGCATATATGTTTGTTAATACAACTGCTACAGTACTTACTTCTAAAGGTATTGGATATCCATTGATTAGCGCACAGTAGAATATCCAAATCAACCATGTTTTGAAGTCTTGCAAATGCATCTCAAACGGCTGCTATAGCTAAATTTCAAATCCTAAAAGTTGAAATCGAGAATGTGTACATAGGCTTGTGCATGAGAACATTTCTCCAAAGATACGTAGTAATTCAGTATTCGGTATTTCCAAACATCTAAACCTATTTTTATTTTTGATGACTTTTTCCGGTGTATATAGTTACGTATAAAGGAGCAACATTTTTATTTTTCAGCATATTTTTTTTATTAAAAAATGTGTTTTTCTGGTTATCTATACAATTAGCATTGACATGAATCCCAAGCATCGTGCATGACAAATAAGCCGTGGTATTGTTAACAACGCACGCCAAGTTCATTTGCCAAATTTCAGATCCGTTTATTACGATTTCGCTTTTTTAGAAGCATTAATTCGTTTTCAGGGATTTTGAACAATTTGTTTGTTGTCCGTTATTACAATAGAGGCAATAGAGGAGATACTATCATTGCTACAGACATTGAAGGGTTTATTTCAAAATTGTATTATTTGTGACTTATAAATGGAATTATTGGGAGTATTCTACAGCGTTGTTAGCTAAGTGAAGCAAATGTATGTATTTTTCGAAGAATTCTAATTTCTATGCGGTTTTCCTTTTATTACTTAGTTATATCGAAAGTGCTTCAATGAGTCATAGAAAATGGCAGTATCGTGAATTTATTTAATTCTTATTTCTATTATGTATGTTAAAATTCAGAATTATACGTTTACAAGGTGAAGTTATTAGAAAAAATGCCCTTTGTCAACGCACTTTGTCAAATTAACGCATCGGAATTTTCAATGGAACGATTTTAATGGAATTAGAATCACATTTAAAAAAAGTCGAAATAATAAACAAGTTAATTGTAAAGGATATTAATTTTGTAAATAAATACTGCAAAAATATTAGGCGACATTGTAGACATTAATGTATACAGTTATTTCAAGTTCTTAGTCACCTTCAGATAACCTGTCTCGGATTTGTTTTTATGTATGAGTTTTTAAGTTCAAGTTGTGCCCGAAATGATTGCTCATTAATTGCCAAGAGTTCATCATACTTACTATAGGAATATTATGAACAGCATTTCCTTTATTGGGCTCGTTGACCCAAAAAGGCTGATTGCTAATTCCTATCATATCTATGCAAGCGATGTAATTAAACTGTTACTAAGGTTGATAAGCTTGACGAGGGGGGACAGGGGATTTGAAGGCTGGTCGAAAATTCGATTTACAAGGTGTGCATTCCAGCTGGAAATGCAGGATTTTTATTAGATCCGACAATCATAGTGATTAAACGTTGTAGTATCATATATGGCAATACTATCCTTATATTCACCTTCATTAAAAAAAATGTTGGATTGTTTTATTGACAACATCACATTATCATTTCAATTACAAACCATGACTGTAATTAGTTTTCATTGACCTGAGGCGTGTTCTTATCAACATCTCAAAAAAGAAAAGATGTATCCTCACGCCGCTTTTTCCATCTTTCTTGTTTAAAAAAAATTTCTGGAGTACGAACTATTCTTAAAATACAGATGTTTTAATTGAGAATGTCGTGCATTCACAACTACTGAGTCATTGAACTCTGTATAAAGGCTAGTTGTCACATCGAGGCCATTTCTACTGGAACTAACCACTTTTCAGATAATTAATGTACTCCCTCACATATGTAATGTGTAATGGCTTCCAATTCGGAATGTTTTAATAAACACCCTTGAGGTTGCAGAAATGTTAAAATATACCGTACATTTTTACAAGAGGTTATTTATGATGAGTATGAGATCGATATGCTTCAGATAAAATGACAGCTTGGGAATAACTACACGACATGCTTATGGTTAAAAAAAGCAAAGGTTATAAAATAATGCTAGACTGAAAAAAATATATTTTAAAGCTGGATTTCTAATGTGTCATCCTGTCCAAAATATCAACAGACGTTTTTGCTTACATAATGGATGAACACTTCATGAGTTCATCCACTAGATTTTAGAAATTAAGGCATCATTGAATTTACATTTTTGGAAGCTCTATCACATGAATTTTCTTTGAAACTCTTAAATAGGGATAATTAAATAAATTAATCCGAACTTTAAATGTTTCACCTCACGTGCCTCTCATTAAGTATGGCGCAATGCTGACCGATAAAAGAAGTCCATGACATAATATTCTTGCAATTACGTGTGCACTTCATGCCATAATGACACGCACTAATTTGCATGAGATTGACAAGTCACGGAGCCTCAGTATGCGTGGGTGACTTTGTCATCTTGTCTTGCACTTTTTCTGAATTCTTTGGAGTGCGTAAGTAGCTTAAGGTTACACGTAAAAGAGCACTGAAAAATATCTCTTTTATCGTCCACTTGTCACTGAAGTACTCTCTGCTGCAATTTCCGTAATCCAGGATGCGCATGAATGCTGTCCACATTGGCGGTTTGTTTGTAGTTGTTGATATCCCATGTGATGTTCTGGTATCAGGCGTTTTGCTGATAAAGCCCGCTCCAGTGCTCTGCAAAGTTCAAGTGAAATTTAGAGAAAATAATTTTCTTGCAATGCTAGCAATGAGGATTTACTGACCGTTGAATTGTAACGCTGTCATCACTGTCTGAAATCGTCACTCCAGCCTCGCATGCCAAACGTCTTAAGCACTCCTCATCTTCACTCAAATAGCGGTACACGTCCAATCCTCCAAGATCACTGGGTCTTCCTTCTCTTCTGGTTTGGATGATATCTGGCACTAGAAGACTGAGTCCCACTAGTCCTACCAGTGGCACCAACAAACTGTCCACGCTCATTGGCTGGTAGGGATTGCTGCTAGCTGCTGGAAAATAGCTTTGGTGCGCCATGGCCATTGGATGATATGGGGGCACGAAATTCGGATAAATTGCAGATTGGCCAGGAAACAAAAATGGCGGATATGACGGATGCAGAGGAGGTGGTGGTGGCAGGAAACCTACAGATGATGCCAGAAAAGGGCTATAGTGATGACTCATTGGTCTACCCCCAAGAATTGAACCTGCAATGAGAGATAGCCCGTCTAGAACGAATTTGCCACCTGTTGATATTTTCTTGTCTTCAGGGGCGTCCAACGTCTTCTGAGATTCCAAACCACTTTCTGAGAGCAGTTCTGTGGGGTTCTGCGCATGTTCAGTGGTGGACGCTTCCGGAAAAATGACGGCAGATGATTCTGTTGTGCTAGCGTGGCGTTTGAACATTTTACGGTGATTTGTTGAATTCTTAGAAGAAACTTGGAGAGTTTTGTTTGCCAAAGATTGCGGTATTTCAATAGAGGAGTTTGGTGAGACAATTGATCTATGTTCCGGTCTTCTTGCCATTATGTCCTGATTTGAGTGGGATGGAAATAGACGGTGCTCTGCCCTTTGGTACTGATCGGTTTTTCCATATGCTGATGGAAACAAGCGGTTTTCTGCCCTATTGGTGTTCAAATTAGCGCCTGAATTTGTTATCAGTGGTGGATGTACTGAAAAGCCACGGCTGGGTAGCTGGTGAAACAGAGACCAATGCAGGAATGGGTGGACACTGTAAGGACGGACAGCTGACCAAGGGAATCCAAGCCCCCAGTTTGTGTTAACAGGAAGTGCAACTACTCCATGTTGTAGCATCAGAAATAGTGGTATTACCCAAGCATGGGGTAATTTTCGTTCCATTTCCAATGTCAAATGCAGTATACCTCTGTAAAGATGTGCAACAAATTATTATTTGGTGCAATCAGTGTCGTTCAAATGTCATCCAAAACTAATAGCTATCAAAATTGCCAGTTTGATTGTAGTGATGCGAGATTGAGTGAAATCCATAGACCCTCCTTTGGGTGGTCACTATACACCTTCTTATTCAGTTCGGCACCAAATTCCATTCATTATTTAATTCAGTTCGGTACAACTAGCTAAAACCTGCATGTTTGATTTGATATTGAATGGTAAAGGTGTGTTTACGTAATAACAAAACGTGTTATATTGCGAAGTTATTCAACATGTTTGAAAATAAAAATAAAAATGTTATTTAACATCGTGTAGTATTGATAACCCACTTAATCGAGTGGGTGTTATCTAAGAAGTTGTATAATAGAGCCAAAACCTAAGTTGTTATTTAACAATGTTTTGTGATATAGTGTAAACGCACCTTTAGTTGATTAAGCATAAGCTTCAACCTCTTTTACTGTACATTTATTTAGAATATTGCAAGGTTATTTCATCATTTAACAGTTTGCATACTAATAATTCTGCCAAAAAGTCGTAAATTATTCTGAAATAAAGGTAATTTTGGTGAGGTTCTGTGCCTCTGTATTAGCAAATTTACCTCATTCTCTCTCATCCATGCTCCAAATATGTAGATATAATTCCGTTTTGAATGCTAGCATACTCCCCAGGCAAATTATGGAAATTTGGTTGATAGCCAACAAAAAAATAATGCAAATGTCCTCTTACGTAGTTTTGCGCTGCAAACTCCGATCTGGAATCCTGAAATTCACCAAAATACACTGTTGTCAGATCAATTTTCTTTGCTGAAGTTATTGAAGATGCTCAGCTGCTTGTGTGTTGAACTCAAATGCTGTGTTCCATCCCTGAATCAAGCGAAAGAACCGTTTTGGTGTCTGTTGGTCATCACCCTCAAGGGGGTGGTATTTATAATCTCTGATTGTCCAAATGTGGGTCAAAATGAAGAGTGCAATGAAATGGTAGAACACAAGTCTAAGGAACTCTACCTTGCGTATCAATCTTTTGTGCATTGTATTATGCTACGACAAATGGAATAGATTGAATCAAGTGGCAATTTGGTAAATACAAACAGTACACTACATGCAGTACAAACAGTAGCGCAATTTGCTGATGCCGACCGTGACATTGGCACGTGCATGGCCGATTCAGAGCGGAAGTGGAGCGTATGTCCCACTTCCTCATCTGATTCGGATGGGACGTGTACTCTAGTGTCCACCAACTTCAGTACAAAATGCAAAGAATTAATTGGGCAAATATTTACCAACCATTTTTACTTTTAAGTGGTTTCAGGAAATTTTACTTGAAATAATGGCATTAAAAATGTGTAAGCCCACACTTTTTTCAACCTTTGTATTAACTTAACGTGTTTCATGTCTGCCTGTTTACGACCTTTACGAAATTATTTTTAACCGACTTATTTATTAAGATCACGCCAAGCTTCAGGTAACGTAATTCATTTTAACCTGAAATGATAAAATACCGAAAATACATGTAAATCATGTGGAAATATTACACCCAAGTGAAAATGTCGTCTCAAAAATGCATTTTTTTTTCGTTTTAAATAATTAAAAGAATGTAAATTATGAAAACGCGAATGTCATTTCCTACGACAAATGAAATAGATTGAATCAAGTGACAATTTGTTAAATACTTTTTATGATCCATATTCGACATTCGCATTTAAAATTTTAGTAAAATGATGCCAGCGATTTATCAAATGATGCATGTGCGATTTATACAGTACATGTATTCTTGACTATGACTGTGTGGAAATAATGTTTTAAATTTAATGCTTTTTCATTGAAATTAGCGGGAAAATGTTAGTTGCTTTAATTTAAAAAGGCAATACTGTTCCTGAAATGTGTAAAGTTGAGAATGTACCTTTAAAAGTTCTCCATAATGTTATTTTATATTAATTATAAAGAAGCATTTTGGAAAAGCGTTCTAACCATGTAATCAAAGGGTACTGTCTCAACTTTAAAATATTGGAGGTACATGATTGCCTTCTGGAATAAACGCAATTAACTTTTTTTTTTCAAAATCAGTAGTGATTAGTCCATACTTGTGCTGATAATTTATTTAATTCAATTTCCCTTATTCTCCCAGTCTGACTTGCATCTCGGTATTTAGAAAACTTGTGCGTGTTCAATGACTTTTTCGTTGAAAGGCACGTTCCCATCTTCATTTACACTGTATGCTTCAACTCTTTTATGCCTACTCTTTCTTCATCAGACAACAATAAGTGCTGGCTAAGTTTTATAGTAAGCAAATGTATCACTAGTATGCAAATTTGTGACTCGTTGACCTGCACGAGTTCTCATTAATTATTTACATGCTAATATTTGCTAGACACTAGGCATACTTGTACTTTATGTATATGCTAATTGTTGCCCGCTTTCAATCCGCGGGTAACCTGCACCCTTCTTTGTAATTGAACTTGTTGAATGTAACATATTTTTGCATAAACGTGAAACGTGAAAGTGTTGTATTTGTGCACCTGTCGCACTTTCCAACATCGTCTTTGGTTACTAAATTTCTTTGTAACATGCATGCATGCATTGAGTGCCATAATTCCCCGATTTTTTCTATAGGAAGTTAGACAAATAGACATAACGATATCATGATAAATGAGCTGTTTACTGTGTTTAGCATTGTACGTTCACGGGTACATTGCCAGCATTCGTCCTCGAATATGCTACAAAAGTTCGTTGAACCTCGAATTATGTCTTGGTTGTTTGTCGCCTGTATGCTTATAGTTTGACCTCCATTATTAGCTCATTTCCCCCTATAGCAGGTAAATAAAACAGTAATTAATACGCTCATAAATTCGGAATTATTAAAATAATAATTAACTGGTTGCTATAAGGTCGATAATTAATGTTAAAATGGTGCCCTCGACTGGATTTAAGGTTAAGATGATGTCTTTTCCAATGACGAACATATGGATTTTCTTCAATTCGAATTGCGTTATACATAACGAGAGTAATAGTTGCTCAAATTGACAAGATGTATGGAAAATTGTTCAACCAATTCATTAAATAATTACCATTCGATGTAAATTTGACGAATGATTGAAACGGTTTCGCGACCTTAAATATGTTGAAATTTCATATACAGAATATGCCAGGCTCTTAATGTGATAAAAACAGCATATTTGAACCCAAGTTGTCTGGTAGACAAGAATGAAACATGTCCTAGCGGTTGCCATTTATCGTTTTTATGTTTGTTTTGTCTGATTTTTAGTTGTTTGTGATTTTTATGGGCCTATAACCTTACCTAAACCAATCTAAAAATGTAATTAATTTTTTTTATTTAACTACAATAACCGCTATGAACCGCTAGGAGAAGCCCACTTTCTCATAGACCTGCTGGAGCAGGACAACAGCAGGTCATATTTCGAAGTACGGCCAAAAAATGCTATGAATAAGTGAAATAATTGAAAACGTCAAACAAATTTTATTCACTTGTCTATAAAAATATATAGTACAGGTTTTGATTAGCGCTTGAAATAAATACACATTAAAGGGTGATTTTGGTTCCCTGCTCTTGTTCTTGAACAGAAGTAGTGGAAGGGAATCACATTGAGAAGGATAAATTAAGGGGAATAATAATTATAGAAATGATTAATTTCATCTCGCAAGAAAGGTGGGCCCAACCGTCTTTCGAGATTCATTTCGTCGTCCACGACGAATTTAAACCATTTTTCAAAAGAAATAATAATAGTAATAAATAATTGCCTGTTTGCAAGTACATTAACAGCTCAAACCAGTGAGCTTTATGTTACACCGAGGCTCATTGCTAGCACGAGCTTCGGGTAACTTTGTACGTTATTCTTAGCGTTAGAATCGTTTTTGAAAAGGAAGCAATTAATTAAGAGGTGAAAGATGGTGAAATAGAAATTCAATAATTTATACACTTGAGTTTATGCAGTGCAGTAATAAGTTAAGAAAGGGATTTTCTCGCTTCCTGGAGGTCAGCTGCTAGAAACATTTGGGTGCGCTTCGCTTTGGTCACTCCTAGAACCAGCTAACCAGTTGACCAACAGCAATTAGCATTGAATGCCTGAAAGGATGGATTGTAGGTAAAATGTAAATAAGAGGGTGGGTTGGTGAGAGGCTGTAAGGACTGGTGAGGGAACCCCATCGTGGGTACGAGTTAATATAGAACGGGAATTTGTCCTTATTTAATTCAGTTGCACTGTCGTCAATGTCCAGCATATCTCAGATATGCATATTTACACGTACATCTTCACACTGACCACCGCATTGACCAGCTGCAGACGTACTGAGCAATTGAAGAATTTGTAGCCAATATTCTGGAAAACGGTCATTTTCTTTTAGGGCTACTCCACTTTGTTGTCCATCGGATGATCTAGCTTAAGTCCTAGTTTGCCACACTCATATGCGTCGCACGATGAATCTTGGTCTGTGGATCGTCCAAGCGCTCCCTTTTTCAACACACTAAGCTGTTTCTTGTAGGATGGAGAAGACAGATGCTCCAAAACACTGTAAAGAGATGAAAATAATCAAAACGTTAGACGTTTTCTTTGCGTTGTGTAGAAATAAATAATGTTGCATAGTGAATTCAGCCAATGCCATTGTTTTTGGAAGGAATATTCAGAGCAGTACCATGGGAATTTGAGAAAGCTAGTTTTTGAAAAAAGTTTCCAGAATTGTTCAAGCTCGACTTGTTTCAATGGAACTTCTTTCTATCCCATGGATGACTTTCATCACCCGTGATGAAAGATGCGCATCTTGCTTCGGACTTGTCAAGATCTCTATTGTTGGCAGTCTTGGACATGATCTTTCCAAGCTCGGTTTTTAAAAATAAAGTTGCCAGAAATGTCCTAGGTTGAGTTTTTTCAATGGCATTTAGCAGTTGGACGACTTCCATCACCCAAGGTTCAAGTCTTGCGTGATGAAAGATGTGCATCTTTCTTCCAAGTTGGCAGTCTTGGAGGTGATCTTACCTGAAGAAGGCTTCTTTTCCTCGGATGTTGCTCAACATGCCTCCAACCTCGCAAACGACTCGCTGCATGCATTCCTCTCCCTCGTGGACAGCATCGTAGATCTTGTAGGCGTGCTCAATAATTTGTGGAATGGTCATCTGTTGTTCGCTCAGCATGTCAAGCCCACGACGTTTTCTTCCTGGGATGGTTGGCAATGGGATAACGCAAGTGCCCAATTCCAGGTCGCAGTTCAGGATGGCTGGCAGCAGCAAAGCAACTCCACCAATGAGCAGTGCTGGGAGGATGAGGCTGTTGATGTCGATGGTACCGATGAGAGACAAAAGTCCACCGAAGGGATCGCTGAAACCGCCACTTGGTGGATAGTAACCACCGACTGCTCCACCACCAGCTTGGTAGCCACCACCGCCGTAGCTGCCGCCACCGCTGCCGTAACTTCCACCACCATAGCTTCCACCACCGCTGTTGCCGTAGCTTTGTCCACCGCTGTTGCCGTAGCTCTGACCACCGCTGCTTCCGCCATAACTTCCGCCGCCGCTGGCGTGACCGTAGCTTCCGCCACCAGCACCATGACTGCTGGGAGCTGCGGCTGAAGAATGATTCGTCACCGGATAGTAGTAATAGTAGAGATTGCCATAGGAATCTCCAGAACCGGAAGCGCTGGCGCCATCAGAGGTGCCGCTGCCGTAGGAGGGCGCTGGTGCAGCTGCTCCGCCATAGGAAGTGTCGGCGCTGCTGTAGGAAGCGGAAGCGTCGTAGTTGGCGCCACCGGAACTGGGGTAGGCAGCGGACTGTTGCGTGTAACCGGAACCGCCATAGCCATCCTTCTTCGTCAACGTCGCTGCGCTGGCGCAAGCGATGAATGCCAAGATGGCCGCCGCACGTATCATTCTGTTGATGAAAGAAAAATGTTGAGGGTTAGCACTAAAGATTGTTTTGCGAGAAATCTTGACTGGTAACTAGTGGTTCGTTTTCAAATGTTTCATGCAGTTTGATGCAAAATTGTATTTTTATGAAGTTGTAGTGAAATTGGTGATGTCTGTCAATTGTCATTGAAAGTTGGAGGCTTGTGGGGAAATGCTTCGCAACCTGTCTGGTTGATGCTAGATCATCAGTAGTTTATTAGCAAAACTCGATAGTAGCGAAATTATTATATAATTTAGCGAAACCGTTGGTTGGGCGTGGTAGAATATATCATAAAATCTTTTCAAATTGGGAAAAGGTTTTCTGAATACATACAGGAAGATGCTTGGCTGACAATGCAGGAAAATGCTTGGCTGCGCTGTTAACTAATGGATCGTTTACAAAAATCTTTCATGCCAAATTGCATTTTTGTAAAGTTGCATTGAAATTGATGCTCTGTTCTCAGTTTTCCTGAAATTGGGAGGATTTTAGGAACTGCTCCTGGATGATGCTCTATGGATCATCAGTTTTTGAGCAAAAATCGGTAGTAACGAAAACTATACCGTGGTGGTCAGATGAGCGTGACAATAAATATTATAAAATCTTTTCAAAGAGAAAAAGGTTTTCTAAATACGTGCAGTGAAGATGCAAGTCAATGCCTGACTGACAATGACCTTAGCATGTTTGCTCAGAGAATAAAGAAGGAGAAGGTTGAACTACTTTGAGGCTCCCAGTTTTACATCGTCACTGTGAATCCGCACAAAAACGAATTCAATGCAAATGAGATTCGGTGCGGAATTGAGGGTGACAAAAAAGCGAGAGTACCTGGATTTGAAATTTGAGATGCAGTCTTGATATTGTACAGTTAGCGAATTGACAAGAAAAGAAATTGTCGTAAGATAATGTCTGCAGTCCGAATTTGATGAATTTAAATCCCAACAGTGGATTAATTGAATTGCTATCATGAGTTCATTTGATACGAATTTTTTACATGTTCTGTTATCAATTCATGGTGCAGATATAATGCCATTGGTAGGAATGTTCAAATTTTTGCTGAAATGTCCAGATGTTTTAGTTTTTAAGCCAAACAACTGATGGGATTCAGTTTATAATTGGTAGGATGATTTTTAAAATTATAAATATAAATCTGAAATCAGTTCTTTTTCAGCGTAATTGTCTCCAAAAAAGCTCGATAATGTCATCAGTCCGAAATTTTGGTGAATTTTGACAATTTTCATCTTTGATTTTCCCATCGCAGTCAGCGTAGTCATTGATTAATCCAAGGTGATGCGAAGGCCCAAAGGCGCCGTTTTCGATTTGAGAACTTGACTTACCTCGAATGCACTGGGGTCGAAAGCTTCCAAAAAGTTTGTTTTTGGCCTTAACCTTCTCGCGCTCACTGCTAAGCTCTACAACCGTTTTCCAGAAAGAAACCGCTGTTCTTGTAGCACTCCACTCCTGATGGATAGTTGTTGATCACTGTTTGGTATTTAGTGGTGTTCCTTGTCCCGCAGTGTTTATATAGTGAGCTGAGGGTCCGTCCTCCCTTCGGGTCAGTCATGTGACCCGTCACGCCCCACCGGCTTAAGCTGGCCCCCCTGACGTCGTCGTGCTATTTCTCCCAATACCTATTGGTGCAAAGGTTTTGCAGACTCGCCGTGCTTTTTGCTTTGCATTGCATTTTACCTTCGCACTGGTCCATCTTCCTCGGTAAATTATCTTGACCCAGTAACCTCTTCCTGTGTATTTCTGGGGGTTTCTGGGCATTCTACGGGCAAATGTGTCGGCTTCAGTGGCCACCCTCTTTTGCAACCCCCCCTCTCTATACCTAATACATTGCTCATTTATTTCATTTTACAAACACGGATCATTTTAAACAGGATATTAATTCCGTTTGTTGAAGCACATTAGAAGGTCTCTCGGTCGCTCGGTTTACATTGTTTCCGGGTCATTTCGGCCTACATTCCAGCCCTTGATCGAGAATTTGGTGAAGACATCCTTTTCTACATTTCATCAGCTGCATTGCGGTCATCGGGGCCATTAGGTGGGAGCAGGACATGATTTTTGCCCCTGATTGTTTGTTACATAACCGTTGTCGCTTATAATTTCACACCTATCTGCCCCTACACACTGCTGGTGTGCAAAAAGCAGCAAACATAATTTAATGTTGTTCAACTAGACTTCATCTCTCAATTTACACTTCACCTCGCAACTTACACTTCATCCCTCGACTTACACTTTATCCCTAAAGCACAAGCCAACATTGAACCGATAAGAATTTATGACTGAAGATTCGTTTATTTCTTCCATTTTTCACTTAATTTCATTGAAAAAATAATTCTTTTGGGGTTAATAAACTTAAAAATCGACTATGAAATTAATTTAAGGTCAACGTTAAAAATTCCATAAACAAACAAACAAACTATTGATTTCATCTCTCAACTTATACTTCATCCCTCAACTTTGTCTTCATCCCTCAACTTATACTTCATCCCTCAAATTTTAATTATCACTCAAGCACAAGCCACCGTTGAACCGAGAAGGATTCATGACTAGAAGATTCGTTTATTTCATCCGATTCCCACTTAATTTCATTGAAAAAATAACTCTTTTGGGGTTGATAAATTTAAAAATCGGCAATGACATACTGTATTCTCGAAGATACGGCACTGGAGTCTGACCTTCGAAGGATTGTTTTTCCAACAAATCGAACTACTCTTCTTCCTGATACATAACCTCGATTCACCCTGTCTGTCTCGTAATTACCACTAATTAAACTCGTCTATAACAAAACAAAGGTTCTCGCTTGAATTCGTTATTATTTCTTGATATTGTATCTCAAGCGATAGTTTCAATGTAGTGTGAGAAAATTGCTAGCTTCCTAAACGTAATCGATGAATTAGGCGCAACTGTTGATATTTATTTTCTGTATAAGGAATTATTCGGTATTGTGTATTCTGTATTTCTGTTCGTTTTATCCATGGACTTTTTGCCACCAATCTCTTTGATTCAGACTTCATAAACTGATACGATATAAGCAAGGCAGATGGGGCAAGGTAGAGGTAGTTTCTTAAAAGTAAGTTTTCATTCTTCAAATACGTGACAGTACTATGCATTGGTTTGGACATCAATGTATTTTTGTGAATTTATCGTCATTTTCAGGGAGAATGCACTGTTTACTATTATTGTGGTATCCACTAAGCATGCAAGATGATTTTTCAGTTCGAAACAAATCAGTGTCTAATTTTAGAAGAATGGGAAACTAATATTCCCACTAAATGAAAATAAAATAACAGAAATGAAAATTACCTTGCGACGATTACATGGCAACGGATTTCAGTGCTGCAAAAATTCGTGAACATTCATTTCAATTTTGAAAAATTAATGTTATGGAAGTAGTGGTTCCCTGAAAATGTCCTAACTGTCACTGCAACACTTTCGAGCAACAAGTCTTTTATATACCAGCACACATACTCGCCATAAACTTTCACCCGATATTAATGACGACTCGAGGGTGCTTTCTCTAATTCTCAAATATATGCGACAACAAATAAGAGAAATCTGTCATTTTATTTGTTGTCACAATGAAGAGTAAAATGCGCAACCTTTTCCATTATACATACAGTTTTATGACTTGTCACATTGCAATTATAGCTTCCTATTAAAATTTCACTGTTGAATGACTATCGGAATCAAAGTGGGTGATGTACTGAGCTGGAGCAGGCAATTAAGTAGTATAGGGTGAGGGAATTTGCCGAATGTAAGTCGGATGCGATTTTAGCGCTTTTGGGCTGCTGTCAGCATTCTTTTTCATCAATAATTGATGATAATAATATAAATTAACACGTTCACAAGGGTATTTCTCATTTTCAAATGTCTGAAATTGCTACAGTTCCATGCGACTTTCGTCCGTTTTTCTGTCTATTGTTTATACAGATGCTATTTCTTGTCACCTCAACTTGTCGGGGTATTAACATAGGCGTAATAACACGTGGAAGCGAGGTTGCACAATATAAATTTACCTTCGATTATTATTCATGCTGTTTTGACTAAACAAGTTTTTCTGACAGGATCTGTTTATCCATGACGTGTGGTGTCGGCGATACCAGACAGGTGCTCGAAAGAACTCCACAAATTTGACCTCTAAGCTTGTTACGGACTAGTGCTAAACGTTAATTAGTTTTAACCTTTGCGGATTTGGGACGTAATTAGACATTCGCTAATTTTCTTACGAACTCATTGGTAAAATTCGGTGATGTCCTATTCTGTCAAAATAATGACTACATAAATGACGTCAATTTGTTTTTTCATTTTGATGGGTGCCTACCGGTCATGGAAGTCATGGAAAATTCATGAAATATACATCAGGTTCAAAGTATTTTTGCCTTTGATTGATTCAAAAAATAAAAATTTGGGTTATAATTCATCGTTTGTCATCTATTTTCGCAAAATAATTCGCCTACGGCGTTTTTTTGGCCAAGGATAATGTCATCACTGTGGTAGAGTATGTTGCTGTCTATCACTATTTGGTGATGACATAAAACTTGAACTGCCCCATATTTTGCATTGAAAAAATTTTGAAGTCATGAAAAGGTCATTGAAAAGTCAAGGAATTTGCAATAGCACGCCCAGTAGACACCTTGCATTGAATTGATAAGTCACAGTGAGATTTTTCTGAAGATGAAGACTTTATTTATTTGGAACTGTAAGCATTAATACGAAAAAAATCGTATTTTTTCTGTGACAGCTATGACCACACCTGAGCTACTTTATGAACGCTGATCATGGGACAGTTTATTGCTGTTCCCCTGAACAATATTTAGAATTTTTTTGCATTTGTTCCAATTACTTTTCAATGTCCATGTGCTCGTCTCATTTTGATATTATACAAAGAACAGGTGTTAGGTGGGTAGGCATTTGTTTCACTGTTCCATGCAACTGATATACTGTATACGTGTACTTAGATGTACTCTGGTGACTCGGAACATTGGGAGCCAATACTGAGTTCCAACACCGAGCACAATACTTCACATGGAATGAAGATGCGCTAACACAGATTTGTCGTCCTTAAGAAGGATGACTAGATTTTGAGGAATGGGTCGTTATGGCCCCGCAGGTGCTAAGAGGGAAGAGAAACAACGGTCGGGGACATGACCCTGACCCTTAAAAATCCCGTTTATTGACCTGACCTCTGAAATGTTGTGACACAGATGGGTGGAGATTTGCCTGGTGCAGTCTGCTGGTAAAAAAAAAAGAATGGTCACCACCCATAAATTCCATTCCAAATTTATCCATTTTTATTAGAGGTATGGTACAACGTGCCAAATTTCAATTCCAAATCTAGCCCCGCAAACGGAATATTCTGGGCGAATAAGGTCATTCTGACAAACAGCCTGCCTCCTCCCCTTTGACCTAGCCGTGGCCGATCACAAGCATACCATCGCTACATCAACAGCGTCCATATTGTTTTTTTATCATTAATAATGAGAAAAAAAGCTTCCCTTATATTTAGTAACCCTTTTGTTTCCGTCGTTTCATTCAATGACCCCAAAGCATTTTATAGGTGTTTATATGCTGTGTACTTGGCAAGGTGACTGCTACGTCACGTCAAGTTTTTTGGGCTTCTGTCAGCGTAACAACGGCATACTGGCTTTGCTTAGTTTTATAGATCTCAGTAACGAATGCATCACCAACAAAACCATAAGCTTTAACTTGTTTTATAAATTAAATACTTTATCTAAAATAATGTAAATATATAGTATAATTTTAACTTAAGCGTCGTCTTTTCTATTAATGAATACTGTTGATGAATGGCTAGTGCTGACCAGAAGTATTTTACTGTGGAATACTTGCATGGGTGAGTTGTTTTTATTCCGTTAAGAAACCGTTAAGAGATGAACTATAAGTTTGGCAAGACAATAATCCACTGTGTAGTATTATTGATTAGCAGAGCTAAATTACACGAAAGACATTATAAATACCATTTTGCTTCTCAAAACTTTGGAATGATATCAAGCTTTGTTTCCTGATATTTGCAACATTATTGTGAAATGCGTACTGTATGTGATCGGAGTACTTGATCACGCCTTTATTGTAATTTTGAATTTGGAATATGGGTATTTTGTCAAAAAACGGTTAGGTAATAGATTGGAGAATCCCTATTCTGTAAAAATAAAATTAATTTCGCCAATGAAAGAAACGGATTAATTTACCTGTCAATTTTTTCTTTGAGTTTCTTTCACTTTTAAATGTGAAGGTATTTTATTGCACGTGAAAGGCCATTTGAAACTCTATAGGTGAAAAGAAAGTTGTTGCCAGATAAATGAAATACAGCCCATAAACATTGCAAACATTTGGCGCTAACATTTGCGATTTAACTCTTTAACTACTGAATGTGATTTCCGGGCTGTAAAGAATGTGTCAATTCATCTCACTTTTATTTTCCGTTACTAAGTTTTTTACAATTCATCATTCAAGCGGAGTGACACAGCATGACTTTTTATTCGTCCAGAAAAATTATTCGAGCGATTGTGTGTGACTTTTTTATAATTTACGAAAAGGCCTATAGCCCGACATGGTTCGAGCACAATCAACAATCGCAGGAATATTGACATACTTGTACATGTACTTTAATAACTCCAGGAAATTCAGCTTAACTCAGTTTTATTTTGATCAGTGAATGTGGCTAGTAAAATAACTACCCCAGAGTTCCCACAGAACCCGGGAATCCTGGGAAATATGGAAAAGTCAAGGGATTTGTAAATGGCTGGGAAATCTGGGAAAGTCAGGGGAATTTAGAAAACATAACACCTCAGGGGATTTCCTAAGTTTAATTATGATTTATAACCAGTTAAGGTACGTTGCATGTCGATTGCTGCGTGTACCACATGATTTTTAGGTGAACTACAGGGTACGTGCCCTTTGAGCAATGAAAAAAGCCCCAACATACCAGAAATGTTCCTTCTAAATTGACATGTACAGTTCATGTAGTTTGGCTTTATTACGACAATTTTTGCGATTTGTCAAAAATAAATTCCAAGCATCTGCGTACTTCTAATTAACAATCCATATTAAAAAAGGGAATTTCAACAAGTAGATATACAGTACAGGTCTTAATTTTGTGTGAACAACTTTATTAGTCGATGGGAAAAATATGGGAAAACCTGAGAAAGTCGGGGATTTTATGTTACAAAAACTGTGGGAACCATGTACTCTGTCTGGCATTATGTCCAATTTAGGGAAAATGTAAACATTGAACAAACTGCTGTTGAGAACTTACCTTATAAAGAAAATGAATTGTTAGAAAGGTTTACTGTAGGGCAATTGTAGCATGGCTATGGGCAAAGATATGGATACTTTTAATTAAGTCAAAATTAAAATTTGAATTCAGATGAACTAAGGTTTTTTGTGTAATAACTGGAATGCAAACTTGGTCATTCCAGATTTTTTCTAACGGAAATTAGTCGGTCATCTGCATGCCATTAAAATTAGCGTTTATTTTCGTAAATGAGGTAAAAAAAAGCCCAAGGACTTCCTAGTTGGACGAGGTCACTCTTGGGTCACTCACTATTTTTTCAAAGAAATGGTCAATCTCGTAAGCAACCCAACCCCTCTCCTGTTTGATTCAGGCCATCGCGAGCAAGTTGACCTTCACCTTCAACAGTTTATATTTTGAAAGTATCCGCCTTGGCCCTCCCATCTGACCCCAACAGCTCCCCTCCACATACCTGAAAGTTACTAAGAGGAGCGACAACGGTAAACTGACCACCAATGTCGATATATCCTGAAGAGATGTTGACCATGCATGTTTACAACATGAGCTGAAAGTTGTGATGATCACGTGAACAAATTCACATCATCAGTAACTGTTAACCAGCATTGCAGCTAACGTAATGACACGTTTTTTGTTACTTTTTTAGGGAGGTCTGATAGTTTGAATCAATCTTTTAGAAAGCAGTACGTTTTTGAAAAACTATCTCCACTTTTTCCTCCAAGTTATAAGTTTAAAAGGGTTATACACGTCCAAAACTTCATTTCCAAGATGAATATTTTGCTTTATATGAAAAAAGTTAAATGACAACTTATTTCTCGGTAATAACATTTAAGATGCACATTAAGACGTTTAAACAAACATTGTGAGAACAGTGTGAGATTCCCAAACCATCATTTTAAAGTTCTCTCTAGCGATAACTATATAATTTTAAATGTTGTATGCCTAGTCGTCACGCTCTGTGAGTTCGTTGCGTGAGAGCAGAATGCTGGTACATTTAAGAATTAATCCTCAATGAGGTATTTTTGCATTTGAAATTTTCAAATCTCTACGTCCTAACCTTGTATTCAGATCTAGTTATTCAACAGTTCTTGAGTAGGTAGTTGACAGCGCACAGGTTAGTCTTGGCTATTACATGGTCCAGTGGTCTAACTTTAGGATGCAAATATTTTTTGCATGAAGTAAACATTTAACCTACTAAACGAAACTTTTGTCCTACTAATTCCAAAAGGACACAGTCTTAGCGGCCATCAGCGATGCTGATTTGCAATTTTATTTATTTATGGCGAAAATATTGTTCCAGTCAGGCACGAATAACCTAGTTTGTTTGTTGTCTGACCCAAAGAGCTTTTCACCTCTCAACCCTTTCCTAATAGCTTTTAAATTGCTAGAGAATCGCTATTTTAAGTTGTCGGAAGCAGTATGCGCTAATAGAATTGGTTGCAGAGGTAAATAAGCCAGCAAATCAATGTTTATCATTGGTTTGTGCTGATTTGTACGGATATGAGCAGTGATCTGATGCAATCTCTTATACATGTAAATATTCTGTTGATTATCACTAATTACAAGTATTCATGCATTGCCTAATGACATTTACACATGCTACTTAAATTTCCTATTGGAAATACATTCATAATTTGCTTTTAATTTCATTGTTTTTGCGATGTTAACAGTAGTCATTTATCAATTGAGGCCGATTTACAACAAATAAAATTATCTGTGGTAAAACTCCAGGGTACAAAACAATAATAATGTAGTTAAATTAACTTATCAGCTTACATTTCACTAGAGATTTTCTGTCATTTGAAAATACCGATGGCAGGTATAGTAAAGAGTAGTTTATTTTCTGATGTGCAATGTTAAAGTGATACTCGAACATTAATGGGGATTCTCTCATCATTGATGCTTTTGTTCCCGCAGAGACATATTTAGTGCGATTTTAGATTAGTAGTCATTTTCCAATTAATTTAAGGCTGCTTTAAAAAAAATAAAATTATCTATGGTAAAACTCCAGGGTATAAAGCGAGTGTAGTTAAACTAACTTTCTGTGCAATATACTGCATTCCTCTGGAAATTTTCCGAAGTAATGTAAATGATTTTGTAAAAAATTATGCAGATATCATATAATTGTTCTATTGAAAATGTCATTTGAATCACCGATGTCAGGCATAGTAAACTAAACGTATGCAGATATCTTTGTTTTTCTGTAGAAAATGCCATTTGAATATACCGATGTCAGGTATAGTAAAGTGGAAAAGGGTTATTTTCTGATTTGTGATGTTAGTGATACTCGAACATTATTGGGGGATTTTCTCATCATTGAATTTTACATGTATGCTTTTGGATATGCATTGACAAATTTAATGTGGTTTTACATTACTGTAAACTATTGTAGTAGGGCTCTGAGTTGATGCGGTACTTCTGGTATCAAGTCACCTAGGATCAAGTTCTTAATAGAATATAAACTAAATGATGAATTATTGTTTAATAGAAAACATGTTCACAATCAAAGAAATAGTGACTTTTAATATCACGACGTTTCGTGGAGTTATTAAAAGTCACTATTTCTTTGATCGTCAATATATTGTCTACTATTCTTACTACACCGATCACTACGAAGATGGTTATTGATAACGAATTATTGTTTCATCATGGCGTGTTATAAAGCTAGGTTGTCGAATTGTGAATTAAGACATCGCTATGCAGTGATAATCAGGCACTAAAATATTTGGGATAGCAAACTGTAATTCAAAAACATTTTATTCATTACGATTACAAGTATTAAATTATTTCGTACAAAAAATGTATGCATCGGAGGGCAATAATTGGCGACCTTCTCTTCTTGATAAGCGGCGTGGTCACACGCATGACCAGGAGTGTTGGTCAGGTGGTCAGGGCACTCGATGACCAAAGAAATCCAGATTTTCGCTTCCCCAAAACAACAACAATCTTAGTGCGAGGTTGAAAAGGTGGCCAGTAGACGTCATCGCTGTTGAAACGTGCAATGTCAGGGTCAACGAGATGCTCCCGGCCATCCTTTCCTGCTTGCCTATTCTGGGTCATACGGCCACTTCCGCTTCCCACTTGAGGGTCAGCAATGCACTGGGTTCCTATTCAACTCCTTGCGTGCGTTTTTCTGTCTTCAACTTCAGAGTTAGTGGGTCAGCGTAAGCAAGGGGAATTGGAGGATGGAAGAAATAAAAGGAAATGGTAATTGGAATTTGGAATGAAGAACGCAGATTGCGGAGAAGGGTGTGGGTTGCATGTAGGTGAGGGGTGAGAAAGGGTTCAGATGAGACAGACGGAAGTGGGACAACTGGACATTGGACATTTGGAAGGGGCAAGTAAAGTTGAAATTGTGATTCGCCAAATTTCAAGAAGAGATCGATTTCTAAACTGATCAACAGTTTTGGGTTCGAGTTCAGGTTTGCTCAAAATTGGGCTCTTAAAATTGTCGCCAGCGAAGTTTGGCCAATTAAATAGGTATTCATGGCCACTGAATATTTATAATTTAAATAAATTATTTGATTTTTTAAAAGCGCTGCGCTGGGAAAAAGCGTTGATTGGATGGATCAATGGATGTGGTGGTTGTCCTCAGTTTCTGGTGGAGAATGTTGAGTTTCAGAGTCCTGTCCCGGACTCGGTGCTTCGGTCGTCGTGGTGCCCTTTGACCCTCCACCAAATATGCTTCGCAGAGGCCCTGCCTTGAGAGCTGCTACGGCAGCGTTGCACACGTACTTCTGACATTTGCCGCTTTCACCGCTGGCCATGACGTCCTTCAAGGGCTTGAAATGCTTCTGCAGGGAAGATGGCAACATGGCGTCCAGAACCCTGTTTTGGAATAAGTCACATCGTTATTGAGATTGTATTAGCGAATTCCCGTGATGATGTTGGTTAGGACCTTATTTGGGTCTTTCTGTCTTAAGTAATGCTGCTATCAAGCATTCCTTCCATGACGTTAATATCATTTCTTTCTTCGAGGTTTTCTCATGAAATTATGATTGTCTAGCATTTTTGGCAGTTAAACTCTGGTTTAGAATATGCATGGGAAGTGAGAAGGGTGGCAATTGCTTTCTCATTGGTCATCTGTGGCCATTGCTATTTCCACATCGACTAATTTTGTTGTAATTGTTTTTATTATAGGTAAGAACTTTGAACTTTGGTTCCTCGAATAATCTGCATCCCAGATGGCATGTTGCCTTCAACAAGATCTGTCCATGTATGGTTATTTATTTCTTTTAGTGTAAATTCTCTGGATGGCGCTAATAGCCTCCCCATACTCTTAGATTTTATGAATTTTCTTTATTTTTGGAATGCCTCCACCGCATCATCAAGGTAAAGCGAAATGCCATTATAGAGAATACGAAGGCAGAAATCCTTCTGATATGTATTTTCTTGAGCAAAACGAATTAATCAATTCAGTTAGTTACTTGAGGAATGACCACTAAGAAGTGAACGATGACGGCACGAGAAACCATTAGCTTATGAGAATTTTTTTTAGCTCGTATACTAGAACGTTTTGAATAGAAATTATTTCATTGTCTTTTTGTTTGCCATGACCGAAAGTGCATGGGTATGAATTCTGTACGCTCAGTTTCTTACAATGCCCATTGGGACTAAACCCCGTTACCCTAGTTCCCCAACGTCCCTTCCTGAAAGCCTTTCTTATGCAGCTGCCCAACCAACTGGGTTGATCACTTGGTCAGTCAGTGGGCTGATGGATTAACCCCTTTAAAACATGACATAGCCATGCAGACAGTAGGGTACTGAGGTGAATTGAATTGACTGAGAATTGAAATCAATTCATCAGTCTTTTTCATCGTCCTGAAACCATGCGTGGAATTTTGAACGATCAAGTTTCTTTTATAGCGCAGTTGTCCAATCAACTGGGTTGATCATTGCGTCGGTATTGGTTTGATGGACTACATCCCTTGCAACATGGCATATCCTTGCTGACATAGGGTGTTGAGGTGAATTGAATTGAAATGCTTCGACCAGTCTAAGATGCTGTCAAGAACTGCAAAGTAAATGATAATAGATGACGTGTTTGACTTACGCAACAACAGTGGCTCGCTTGTCAGAAGCATTGAGGATGTAGCCCAGCTCGCAGACGACCCTCTGTCGGCAATTCTCGTCGGTGGTCAGAGCCTGGTAGGCGGCAAAGGCCTCGTGGACCCCCCGCACGAGGCCTAGGTCCACCAGTCCTCCAAGACCTCCAAGACTACCAGTGGTGCTGTTGACTCCAACAAAGCCATCGTTGCTGCGTCCAATGAAGAAGGCGAGAGCGGCTGCAATGCCCAGCAAAGTCAAGAGCAGGATAGGAAGTCCTAGGACCAGGAGCAGGACTGCCGGAGTAGCCAGGTTGGTAATGGCGCTGAGGATGCCTCCCAGGCCGCCATCCTTGTCTTTTTCTCCTCCTCCAGACATGCCTCCAGACATGCCGTAGTAGGATGAGCCTGAGGATGTCCCGTAGGAATTTGATGAGGATGCACTCGCAGGGTAATAATAGTAGTACACATTGCCGGTGTCAGAGTTCCCACCACCGCCGCCACCATCCCCGTACCCACCCCCTCCTCCATAGCTGCCTCCTCCACCGCCGTAGCCACCGCCGCCGCTGCCGCCATAACCGCCGCCGCCGCCACTGCCGCCGTATCCACCGCCGCCGCCTCCTCCTCCGTAACCGCCGCCGCCGCCGCTGCTGTAGCCGCTTCCGCCGTAACCTCCGCCGCCGCCGCTGTCGTACTTGGCCGAAGCCACGTCAAGAGTGGTGTCGCGGCGAACCACCGTGGTGGCGCCGCCAACGTGCAGAAGCACGAAGGCTGCAACGGCCAGGCTGAACGTCACTTGCATCATGGCGGATGGTTGGCTTCTGGGATGGAACGCAGGGAGAAAAAGAAAATTGCATAACATCTAAAGAGGTTGGTAACATGTGGAGAAGATGGTAACTTCTATAGAGGTTGGTGGCATCTAGAGAAGTTGGCAACGTCTCGAGAAGTTGACACCATCAAGAAAAGTTGATAACAGCTAAAGATATTGGTAACATCTGAGGAAGTGAATAACAGCTAAGGATGTTGGTAACATCTGAAGAAGTGGGTAACAGCTAAAGATGTTGGTAACACATCAAGAGGGGGATAACAGCTAAAGATGTCGGTAACACATCAAGAAGGTGATAACAGCTAAAGATGTTGTTAACACATCAAGAATGGGATAACAGCTAAAGATGTTGGTAAATCTAAAGAAGTTCGTAATATCGAAAGAAATGTATGCGTGTCATGGAATGTCGTGATTTTTTTTGGAAATCACTCAAGAACGCCCGTGGATTTGATATTCAGGAGGTATGATTCAAGATATACAAGAGATAGGGTTAATTTACCTTTTAGATACAATAATTCATCGTAATTACAATTTTAAATTCACCCCAAAGCCCACAATTAAAAGCTGAGCATCCATATGGCACAACTTCCGAATTTGCTATATTTGCATCGATAACTACTGCTGAAAAATATCACAGCAGCAGCAGATGTACGAATTTGTAGTGATTTAATTAACCAGTTGATTAACTGCCAAAGGTGTCGTTTGAGGAAATCTGTTTCCAGAAACGTTTCCTAGGTGTTGACAAGGCAGAATGTATCCAAAAAGCTAAAGCGAACAAGCCCATTTTTTGGTAAACTGTTTTTGCAACTATAAAAGCAAATAGCCAAATTCTGGGATGGGCTAACAAAAAATGGACTAACATTTCGCCCGCCTTGTTCTGACCCACAAGTGGAGTCAGGGTCATCCGTAATATTGCTGACGAAAACAAATTTTGATTTTCTGATTTCCATAAGAGGAAGCGGAAATTCTGGAAACGATTCTTGCGTGGAATTTGTGGGCAGCCACAGTACATTCTTGAGCCAGAACTATGTCAGAACGTTGCAGGGACTCGGATTGAAAATTTGGGGAGGTTTCCTCTCCTGTCAGAAACTGTCCTCCACGTGATTATGTTGGTGATTAGATCGAATCACAGCGACATCTAACGTTCACATGGCGCAATTGAACTGCAATTTGTTTTGTGTACCATCTACACACCGAATTAATTCCGGATAATTTAATCTCTTATTTATCAACTGGACACAATATTTTAGGATTTCTAAGATTATGAACCAGCTTTGCAATTTACATGAGTGACCTTTTCTGTACATGGGCGTTTTTTGGGTACTTGGAATCAGAATAAGCAAAGCGCCATCTACTGTTGAACTGGACATCTCATAGGTAGTGCATAGCCCCCAATATTTTAACAATATTCGGAGGGTTATGGCTAAACCATTGGCTGAAATGTGCTAGAAGTTTAGAGCTTTGCTTAGGATGCATACTTACGGAAAGTTGGAAATGTTTGTCCCGAGCTCCTGGAGTTTACTTCGGCTTTTCACTCGAATTTCACGTGGTAGTCCACTGATGCTAAAATACCGTTTTCTCCTTGCTAAGAATGTACGTTGGTTTTTGGAAAGCTGTCAGATGACTGATGCCGTTCTGTAAAATCTTCCATCTTTTATACCTAGTTTGTGTGTCACAAAACGCAATTGGAAACAAAGGATGGGAACCATAAGAGTGTGAACTTGTATCCTTTCGTTACCTAACAAAGGCGTTTGCGCCGACTGGTAAGCCCTGGCCATGACTAGGCGCATCTGAAGGGTTTAATACACGAATTCCCTCATTCAAAAAAGTTGAATCCACTCGGCAAGCATTTAGAGGTTAAGGTTTTTTGTAAGGGAAAAATCAAAAGAAAGCCTGCTTTATCATCGTCGAGGAGGGGGCCCACCATGCAGAGATTGACAGACGGGACTGGGTTTCGTATGTTGGTAACATCTCGAAGGTTACCTCGATACTCATTACTCAGGGGCCAGATGAAACCGTAACCTACTTTCTCTGGACATTGGGCGAAAGAGCGGCCAATTTAGACAACGGATTTCCTAAGTGGCCGTAACGTTAAAGCAACGCAAATGAATGGAACAAGAGGGTACTACGACACCCCTAGGAATGTCAGATTCCTTATCTGTTTGATTCCTCGTAACTTCTTCACCTTAATTCCCGTTGTTTGTGCCCTGCAGAATAATTGTTCAAGGTGTTTCCACACACCTTAAACCCAACTTGAAACACAAGCTGCAATGATTGATCATCCAATAACCACTAATGGCTTCTGTATGCGTTTCCGCTTCTCATGGTTATGGTTCAGGCATACAGAGCGCATGGAAGTCAAGGGTCCTCAGACCTGGAGACCAATGTTTATGACCTCAACTTTGTTTCGCTTGTCTTTTTCATTATTAATCTTGCTCTGATAATCTAGGCACAATGTTTTATTTTGTACTCGCACGTGTTTTAAAATCGATGATGAAGATGCGTTTGGAAATGAAAGGTCAACTGTGTTGATTAACTTCTTGCATGCAGTGCAGTATTGCGAATTTGTATTTGCTTCCTGCTGAGAATGAAGGTGCAGGCTGGTTGATAGAATTTTGTTATATAAAGTGGCCGTATCAGAAACCTTTTTCTTGTAAAAATGTCATGGGCTTTTCGACAAGTAACATTTTGTCATCAGTTTTACAACTTTTGCCTTACACTTTAAGGGAATTAAAGTTGTAATTTGCATTGGATTTTTGCATCCGGTCAATTGTATACAGGTATGTACGTTTTGTTGCTTCTAAACGGAATACATGTGTCCCATTCTATTTTTGAGTGCATTATTGGGTATTTGTTCTGTCCTCTATTTGTTACTTCAGGTGATAAGAAGTAAGCCCAAACATAGCCTTTCAATTGGATGTTCAATGTGCACCACCCATAGGGTCACCATTGTTATTTTTCTGGATAAGAAACACAGATTTGTGAAAATTTCTCATTATTGGCGCATTGTGCACATTTTTTGTTGTTATACACGTAAGGCGACAGAAAGGATTGGTGAAATTCTTATGGCAACTCGAACTTTTAGACACCTATTGCAAAGAACATTAACACCTATTTTAAAGTTATATCATATTCGTGATTTGCAGCTTGCACATTATTGGGTATGATTTCATTAAAAATTTTCGAGATTTCATTAATATTAAACAATTTATTGTCGACTCCATGGAAATTCGCAAAGACAACGCTCAAACAGTGCCTCAACTCTATAAGTTCAATTTTTTAAACTTTCTTGGTTTCATTGAAAATTTAATCCGGCAACATATGGAAATATGGATCACCTTATTGAAGACATAAAGCAAGTGGTCACGGCATGCTGGGAATGTTTTCGTGAATTTTATTGGAATTTAAATTTGAGAAAGACATACATGTACGAATGGTCATTTTGAGGGTGTGATTTTCGATTTTGCGCGTGTGAGAAACGAGACAATCGCCTTCCATTGAAATTGGTGCACGTCATTTGTGGATTACTTCTGAAGAACCAGCGTAACCTTGATCAGCTCAATCAATGGCTAATTCGTTTTCTCAATTCACATTCCGAACACCTTGACCATGACTTTTTAGACCTAATATGACTCATCGAAATGCAATAATATTCAAAAGGAGGACATGGGATCGCAGACTGTAATTCCAGTTCATATCACATCCGTATTCGATATTCCTTTATCTGTGTTGGTTATTTTTCTCGACCTTTTTTTGTATTCTTTGGCAAAATTCAGGCGGAACTGATGAAGGTAACGTCTTGAAAAATGGCGACCCACCGCCCCACTCAACACAAGAACCGAAACCTGAATTATCTAATTGCATTTTCTTTGCCATTATGCGGAATCGTCATCCGAAAGCACGGGCACTTTTCTTGGTATTTCTATTTGAATGCAAAAAATAACAACTGGATATTCTCCTATCGTGTTTGCCTGTAAATAGCTGTTTGCCCATTTTCGCCTTCACTTCAACGATTTCATCGAAAGAAACGTTACCTTTTTCTCCATTGTGTAATCTGCTATTATTTACTCGCATTAAACATCTTATCATCAACAAATAAATTCCTTCAACGAAGGCTAAATATTTATAAATCGTGAAACGACTTCCGCACTTTTGCCTAAAAATAACATAGATTTATGACAGATGGAGTTGTCTAGACAAGTGGTTCAAGCTGTCAACTCCAGTAAAGATATTGGATATGTCGTGAACCTACTTATAAATTCATGTACATCCATTTTCTAGTCAGTTTTATTTCTTTGCGTGACCACATGCCTCATTAATGGACTGACCTTTGATCTGACTCTCGTTTCTAAGCAATGGACAAGCACTTCATCCATAAATATACATGCCCGATGGCCATACATTTAGAATGGAACTTTTTGACGGAAAATGGGAAAATCCTGATTATAATGTTGAATCTCTATTTCATAATATCGGTAAATATTTAACCTCCCAATGATTGTTCTCCACAAAAAAGAATTCGCACTTCTAACAAGCCAAGTTAACTTTTTTAATCTTATAAAACACTATATACTGAATTAAAGAATATCACATACAGTATTTCTTTTAATTGAATGTGAAAGTGTGTACACAGAAAACTTCCAAAAATATTTTAATTCATACTTACTCGTATTAAATTTTTTTTCGACGAATTAGATAACAGATTTTAATTTCTAAATCTTCTATTATGTAGGGCTAGTTAGTAACCATTGATTCGAGGATAACATTATACAAAATCAATAATAAAATTGTGTCCCCACACGAATGTTTGATATGAGTACGTTGATCACACATTGTTTGGTGATGTTCTCGAAAACGTAGTCCCCAGCAAATGCTACTAAAAATAAAATGAAATCAATAAATTGAATTTCCTGCTAAATGTTAGTTTTGGTTTCAAAATTCACACAAGAGATGGAGCCACGTATACTTAGTTATTTCCTCCTTACAGGGTGTGTCGTTTGAAGGGAGATTGTGTGCTGCTGTTTCATGGTAAATATTTCATTTGTGAAGGCATTATTAAGGGGAAATTACTTGTAGATAGACATACGTATAATCTTTTTCATAGAACAAGGGTGACATAGGTCGTATATCACGTTAAGTTCCAACCGTGCACTATTTCTGGGTTGCTATCTTGGTGAGTCTAGCTAGGCCTACATACTGTATAAGCACAGTATCTACTGTATGTGGTCTCTTGAACTATATTTAAAGTTCGATAG
This sequence comes from Kryphioiulus occultus, assembly GCA_034687865.1. Taxonomy (NCBI): domain Eukaryota; kingdom Metazoa; phylum Arthropoda; class Diplopoda; order Julida; family Julidae; genus Kryphioiulus; species Kryphioiulus occultus. Next base: position 40,166 of record JAQGAF010000382.1, read on the forward strand.
TAATTTGATCCATTTTTTTCTGAATGTCAGAGATCGGGTTGAAGAACATAAAATACTCTCGGTTACCGTTTCACTTCTTCATTTTGCTTTGTGCAATCTGAATGCAGGCGTTGTTCCTTCAAAAGAAAATCGATTCAAAGTGAGTTCAAGGAAGGTCCTAATTTGCTCTATTTCACTTGATGGATTAATTGTGTTGCTAACATTCGTGTCATGTGTAGGACTCGTTGTCAACCCCATTGCAATCATGTTTGACATAGATTGGAGGGAATGGCTGGAAAGCATCGTTTTATTTGCTGCTAAAAATCCAGGAACATTTTTGTATTATATCCTTCTTGCCCTCACTCCGCTGTTCCTCATAAGCGCAATCTTGTCATGGAAGTTGGCCAAGCATTTGGAACAACAGGAACGGGACAAGAAAAGGAAAGCGAAGAGAGAAGCTGGCATAGCCAAGGCTCAAAAGGCAGCAAAGTCTTTGAAGAAAGACTGATTTTTTTATTATGAACAGCAGTGTCTGGACGTGGTCCATTCTTTCTGTTTGCTATACGATTTAAGTACAAACAGCCAATTAAAGTATGGCAACATTTATCATTCAAACAGTGGTGTTAGCACCATAGTCCTTGTAATCAGATGACAGGAAGTAATTATGTTCAGTTTTCTTGAAATCATGGAGCTGTGCAAATTGTGTTCCTTCGTTGAACTGATAGTAATGAAACCTGTTAAAATGTGTATAAATGTAAATCACAATTAATGGTCACAGCTGTAACTGTATTTAAATTAAGGGCAAGATGTAATTAATAATAAAATTCTATATAATTGTCTGATATATTGATTGTCTGCTAATAAACTGTCACATTTCAGTTTGTAACTTAGCAGGGAACATGCTTGTTTCTTTGTTCTTCAATGATGGCACATTGTAAATGCATGATAAGTCACTTCTGCCCATCAATGCATTGTGAGCTATGAAATTAAGGCATGCATCTGGTTGATTTTTTTGGCAACAAGGTTTAGACGATGAATATCTAAGAAATAAAGCTTGCATTTTATACGTGTTTTGCTATTGATTTTTTGGTGATGTCGCCTGTTGACCATGGTATGATTGCAGGTTTTTTTGAGAAGTTGACACCAATCGTATTGACCAGACTATGCTGATATTTGTGACCAATCATGACATATTTTTCTTCAGATAATCTAATTGATGAAATTCATAATTGGGCTTGTTATTGGAAAAACATCACAAAATAAATTATCTCTTCTATGCTTTGCTACCAGAATTTTTTGAATTTTTCAGCGCTGTCTACAGATTAACTGTGATGGATATGTGTAAAGGTAAATCTTTCTACCTTGCGTTTGAGACACATCAGTGCAAGACCTGAGATACAGTAATGTTGCCCCAAGTTTAGTTTTTTTTTACCAATTTCAAAAAATCTTTCCATCTTTTGACAATGGTGGCTTTTCCGTATACCTGTATTTTGTCATTTTTTTTGGGATGAGCAAGTGGCGAATTGACTTAAAATTTCACGAATTCATTCCCTCCATGACATCATTTGTTTCCATTGCCAGACCACCTCTCCCTCATCTGATGACGTACTTATTGGCCAATTTTTTTTTGCTTTTGTCTAAAAATTAGGGATCAAAAGTAATATTGAAGCAAACTGATGGACCCACATTTGATAAAACAGCAACAGCCTTGGATTACACAACTTCCATAATTAACTTTTTTTAGCATGGCTTCAGTGACATTTTCATTTTTTTAATACATTTTTTACAAGCTGTAACGAATATTATTTTTTGACAAAATTCAAATTTTGGTTTCCCACCAGTCAAAGATATTAGTTCCTAAGTTAGGAATATAGAAATCCCAACCTTGATCATCAACTACTGCAACGAAGCACTCGTGCGCGTGCGTGAGATCGATGACGTAATAATGGCGGCTATCTTTTTCAAAATGGCGGGCCGTCATGTTGATTCCGATTCTGATTTTAGCGACGAAGATTCCGATTATTCTGACGATGAACGAGGCAGTAGCGCCGCCGGAGTGAAATCTCAAGCCACGAATATGTTTGCTAACGATGGAAGCTTTTTGGAAATGTTTAAAAAGAAAATGGAAGAACAGCAAACTAATTCCGTAGCAGGACGTGTGAGCAATGAGGATGGGGAGGGCGAAACCAAAAATCCGAGTGACAAAGATGAAAGTCTTTCGGATAAGCAATGCCAAGTCCCAAAGAAGACATCTTTACAATCTTTTGTAAGACATTGAGTATATGTCAACAGTTACAGCATTATTTAGGCATTAATATTACAGTTAAATGTTAATTTAAGTCGGGAAGGGAATTGTGGCAATGGCCTATGTATATACTGTATAGCTAATGAGATTTGTTTTATAAGTTTTCACGTCGTTATTTTGTAGTAGTTCAATGCTCTTAAACGAACCAAACACACTTTGTCTGCTAAGGTCTGCTCCTTCCACAATGACAATTGGCACCTTCACTGTAATTTGACCTTGAAGACTAGCCAACATGCATGCAGGGGCTCAATAGTTATTCGGAGTGGTTAGAAGGTAAAAATGAAATTACCCCAAGGTTATTTGAAAATTTGCTGGAAAATGCAAATACGCTAAAATTGTAGACCTTATAATTTACTGGCTTTGAATCTTTCCCACAGTTTTTGAGAATGAGGCGTTGCGCATGGAGAAAATAACAATTCTGTAATTTTATTCTTGGGCAAAATCGAAAACTCCAAACCTGCTGAAAAATAGAGCTACATGTATGCAAAATACATTCAAATGTTGGGCCTAGTATTTTTTCTTTCATAAATAAGAGTTATGGTATTGGTCTTGCTCGCAGAATAAATTTCAGAAGGATGCATGCCTAAGTATTTACATGTAGGCCCTATAATAATTGTTGTTCCAAAATATGTGACATCAGTTCATTTTATTCATTCCAAGTCATACATGTACTGTATACTATAAACAAAGACATGTCATTAAGCATTTTGAGGTTAAGGCTCCCTGAATACAACAATCGGTTTGGTTGCTTCTGTAAAACAGCTTAGGCCTATCCATTCGTTGCAGCAGTATGGATGGAACAGAACATATCCTGTTTAAAAACAGCTTCGACGACGCTTTTTTTTTTTAGATTAGATGATTTGTATCATCTGTATGATTAGTATTTTTTCCCGTTCTTATCTTGTCTAACCTTTAGTGTTCTTCGGCAATTATGCGATGTTCATCTTCCTCCACCTAAAACTGATGCTGAAGAGGAATTCACCAATGTCTGGTCCTCTCTAATGTTTTCAGTCCTTGTTTGTTCCCAGGTCGGCAAAAGACGTGGGGGAAAAGTATTGCCCACGGGTATGGTAAAGAAGACGAAGAAAGATGGAGAAGAGGTGAGAAACAATCTTATAGTGTGTCCCTATATCATATCCAGATAACACGTCTGTCATATTAGTAGTTTATTAAATTTGTCATGCAATGATACCTTCGAATGGTGGTGCTTTGCAAATCTTGCAGCATGGGTTCTGTATTATGATTGTTTCTACATGACATTTGTGTATGACAATGTTTGAGAAACACTGCCAACATTCACATGAGAACACTTGAACAAAGCATTCCAAGGTGTAACTTACGATTCTAAGTACTAGAGTTGTCTAATTGAAAGGATTACCACGTTGTTATGAATATGTGCAGTTAATCCTTGGTTCTGATGTATGCGATTTAGTATAGTTTTTGATTTGGAAATGCCTTTTAAGCTGCCTATTTGCCATTGTATACAATTGGTGTAGTTTTCTGTTTGTAAAATTACACAATGGGTTTAAAAGGAAAGTAACACCAGTTTTACTGTGTTACTTTCAGAATTTAACTAATAAAGATGATACGAAGGTGAGACACAATTTCGAGCATTTTCAGAAATAGTGTGTTAGTACTAAAGTAAGGTGAGAAATGTATGAAAGATAATCGTTTGGTACTTTCTAAATTCTAGGTTGAAGGCAGAACCGATGCATGGTCCCAGTATATGGCTGAGGTGCGCAAGTACAAGGAAAGATCGTGTGAGGATGAAGGTAAAACGAGACCGCTGGTCAAGTAGTGATGTTGGACTAAAACAAGTCGTCAATAGGCAGATTGACTATTCCACACTATCTGCTATGTAAAAATTTGCTACAAAGAATGTGCCAGTATTGCTTCTGTTCATGTTAAAAAATAATGTTATTACTGCATATTAAATTAATGAATAAATAACGCAAAATTTCTATTGTTTCAATTCGGTTATGGCGATTTGACATTTAATTCCTTATGTACAAATATGGACAATAATTAAAAGTAAACAATGCTTGCACAGCTTTTATTAAAGAAAGACAAATAACAAAACTGAAAGGTTAACGAAAAACTTCTATGTGATTCTTGCAGCTCAGAAAACAACTGGGTTGATATTTTGAGAGGCGTTACTAATATTCAATTGGACTTTTGCTAGTAATGAAGATATCAATGCCATTCTCGAGACTTGGAATTTATTTCTCTCCTGAAAGCAATTCCTACCTTGCATCATAACATTGAGAACATGTTTTAACAACTAGTAACATCAGCTTCATCTTTTAAACCTCTTAAAATATAGGAAAGGTGAAGAACAGCTTATGTCCAAAAGAGCAAATGGTGAATGCCTCACAATGAAGTTGAAGACATTGGCGTCCAACTTGGCTTCTTGATAGTGGAGCAATTTGGATTGGCTCACGGCCTGAACAGCCGCCACAATAAGAGCAGCTGAAGACAAAATATCCATCAAATCATTTATGTAGAAGACTTCCCAGACTTAAGAAGTGCTCCGATTTCTTCCAAAATGTTCGACATCAGTTGAGAATCTGTGCATTTAGCATCAATGGAGATGCGGTCATTAGGCTGAAAATAGAACAGGTAAGCAGATAAGTTTGTTACTTCCCTGAATGTTAACGGTTGTTTGGGACTGTGGAGAAGGACAGGGTTTTAGTACAAGGAACTCACTGCGGATTTCATGAGCAAACAGACATGATGGTCTTGAATAGATCGACTATAAAGAGAGGCAGTTTGATCAACTTGTTCCACTACACAAAAATGCATATGGTAGCAGGTTTTTGCAAGAACTTGGCTGAAATCGACGTCGATTTCATCGAAATTTGCAGATTGTTTGTGGACCAAATCCCCACTGCCCAGCAGCTCAGTGAAAGTGTCACGCCGGTAAAGCGAACCAATCATGTAGGCAGAGCACGGCAGATTTAATTTGAAATCGAGTTTCTCGTGTGTGGAACCATCCTTCATCTGTTATATATGCAAAGATATTTACTTAAAACGTGTACTAATAATATATCGTAAAAAGATAATTTGGGATTAATACTGACTACAATCATGTAGGTTAGAGTGCCTCGTAACTTCTGAGGGACTGTGACACAATCCACATTGAAGGCAAACTGGCCTTCGCTTCCAGCTTTAGGTTGCAACTGGAAGGGCACTTTGATGCCTTCATGAGTGGAATCCCCACTCTAAATAAGATACAATTTAAAGGGAATTAGAAGGGAAATTGAACAACTAAAACGTTTTATTCAATTATGTAAACCAGATGTAACAACTGCTTCAAACGTATTTAATGCATACCCCACGATTGAGTTGAACATAAGGCGTATCCAAGACGTTGAAATCGAGTTCCTTGATTAGTGAACTGGACGTGTTATTGAAGACAACAGAAACAAGAATTTGTCGATTGTTACCGGGCATTGTTCTTGTTTCGAACATCTGTAAGTTAACAATGACAAATGAGAACTAACTTCACGCTGACTGTGGTATAAAGTTAGACAAAGTATACTTGCCAATCTAAGATTTTTGTCTTCTGCCAGAAGCTGGTAGCATGAAAGTGGCTATATAACATTACATTTTCGTATTAATAATCAAGAAATAAAACTTTTTTCTCCTAAATGACAACAGAATATCACCATAGCAGATGGTGTGGATGGTGTTTGAGCCATGGGTGCCATGTGTTCCTTAGACGGTGTGGAAATACCCAATGCTTCTTCATATTCTGACTTGTCTTTGGCCTTTTCTGTAGTTGGCCGCTTTTCTTTTTTCTTTTTAACTTTCTTTTCCTTCTTTTTGTGACTTTTCTAAAGCGTGTGAAAATTAATTACAAAGAATTAGTCTGCTGCTATTATGAAACATTTATGCAAAAACCATGTGCGCAACAATACCCACCTGACTGGCTTCTGTATTTTCTGGTTGAGCTTGCTTCTCATTGATCTCCAGTTTGACATCGTTGCCACTTTCCAGCTTCTGGTTGACGTTTGAGGGCGTTAGCCAAAAATCCAAATCATTAATATTCTGAAAAATTAATGAAAGTAACACTAAATAATCTACAATTACACTTCTACTGTGGTCTTCGATTATGAAGCGATGAGTTGGTGAAAAATCTGGTTAGATGTATTTTTCTACTTGCGAGCATATATTGTTCTCACTTTTTCTTCAGTTTGATCTCCGATGCTGCCATTACTTTTTGCAGATTCTGTCGGCATATTTGCTTTATCTGTCAACTTTGTGTCAGAGTCTCCGTCATCCCCTTTGCTCTCGTGAACAAGAAGCTCTGTGTCATCTTTACCATGCCTGTTTTTCTTCTTATGTCGCTTTTTCTCTTTTTCCTATAAGCGTAGTATAATTTAAATCATTTCAGATTTTCAGTTATAATATGCGAACAAGGGTATTTAAGATTTTAACCACCAACCTTTTTCACTTTCTTAGATTTTGATTTCTTTTCCTTGCTTTTATTTTGCTTCATGGCACTATCGTCTTGTTTGGGATGAAGCATAGACAGCAAGTTAGGGATATGGTTGCTTGTTTTGGAGAGCATTTCATCTCCTCTAAGAGGTCTAAATTGGTGAATACACATATGAAAATATTGCACTCATTCCTTTCGTATGTTCAGGTTAAATGTTTTTCAAGTTCAAACTACATATTATTAATCGCAAAAGCAGCAGATATAAAGAAAATGGCACCAACTCTTCTAAGTTTATATCCAAGGCTCGATGGGGATCAGTCTCCACTGCTCCTTCCTCTTCATCAGTAGATTTTGCTCCCTAGTAAAATTTGAGCAGAGTGGATAGGTCAAATACAGCTCAAAATTAAAGTAAAGAACTTGAGGCAGTAGCTCACCTCAGGCATTTCACCCACATCTGTGTTGACCAAATGGGCAGCTGCAACATCGCTATCATCTTCGCTTTCTGACTGCTTCAAAAGAGAACGATTCTTCTTTTGGCGCTTTTTCTTCTTCTTATCATCCTTGGAAAGACGAAGGCCACTCTTTTTAGACATGTATTTGTCCGATGAAACCACTCCTATAACGAGGTGTAGAAAGAACACAAATTTAAAATGTGATAGTTATGATTACAACGCGGACTATTCTTAGCATAAGAACTGACCAATAGAAAATCAAACGCACCTGGTATATGAAGAGGAATGGTCAAGTCTATGGCAGCTATCGGAATGTCTTCATATGAATCTCCATCGATTCCCTGGTGGCCAAACTTGGAAGGAAAAGATTTGAGGTAGTGAGGATTGTTGGCTTGTTCCTGGCGACGTGCCTCTCGCCTCTGTGGTCAACAGAAAGTATAATTAAACAATGCATTGGGTAATTCTGAAAGCCAATTCAGCATTAATTTAAGGATATTGCCCAACCGTTTGAAGCTCATCCTCTGATGGTTCATATTTCCGACTAGTGGTTTCACGCCCCACTGATCTGCTGTCTTTATCTTGTGGATAGAATAATTCAAATGTTTCATCTCCTTCATCCGAACTCTCCGAAGGTGGATCGTTAATCCACTTATCCAAATCCAGCCTTGACAAGCAAGAAATTATTATTACTATCATTGCTTCGTCAGTAAAGAACATTACGTTTGAACGCATGGCTTTTTAAACATGCACTGGAAAAGCCATCAACTTTTTAAATATAATATTAGGAAATAACTCTCACCCATCTGGCACCGGGACCTTCTTCTGAGCTTTGGGTGCAACAGGATTCAATTCACCCACAAACAGACTCGCAATATCGCTTGAAATTTTCTCCCCCTTTGTTATAAGCTTAACGATGTACTTCATTAGTTGGAGCATGCAGCAGGCCTGAATTAGAATTATTTCAAATTCCTTATTATCTATGAAAGGTGGCGAATATTCTCAGCGATTTCTGACTATTTGTCTTCTCACCCTTTCTTGCACTTCCAAGTCAGCACTTTGAATGAAAATTGGCATTCGTTCCAAAATTAACTGTCCCGTTTTGGTGGGAGTTTCATCATCAGCATCTTCCTCCGACCTCGTCAGTACTCTTGAATACAACTTTGCAATGTTTTGCACATAGACACTTTGAATGTGGCCAGGTAAAGAAGTCACCTTTGACCTCAACATTGCTTCAATTGTTGATTTGGGGTCTTTAACATGCCTGTAAAAGGAAAAAGATTGTAGATTGATATAAATTTTCTCAAAAGGCAACATATATTAATTCCAACAGTTTTACGTTACTAAAATTAAGTTTATCCAAATTATTGAAAAAACTAATTATTCTCTTTGAATCACTTGCCTAATTTTATAATTAACCAAACTATTCATTATAAACAATTTTATTTTTCAGACTCCTAAAGACGACTAGAAAACTTTGATAGCTGTATATGATTGGAACATTGAACTAGGCCTCGCAAATAATCAAAACGAGTGAGTGATAATTTTACTACAATCACACTTTTTAAACTTACTCTGAAAACTCCCCACAAATCCATGCTGCAGCATATAATACTTCACAAATAGTATGCCTTTGGGCTGTTCCTGCTAGTAGGTGGGCGTTGTCCAAGAGAACGGCCTGTATTTTGAAGAAAAATATGAGCAGATATCCCTGGAATGAAAGTGTGAAATTACGAGAAATATAAGAAGTAATTACCATTTGAGAAACAGCAAATGGCCGAATGGCCTGCACCCGAATTGCCACATCCAGCATTTGCGATGCAATCAGGTGACCATGTTTTGTACCTTCGATGCGAGTCAATTCGACCAAAACACTTATATACCTTGGAAAAATACAAGACCAAGTTGTTATATCAGCCTAATCTATTAGGAAACTTAAATATGATAAGGAATACTTGCCATTCAAAATTCGTGACATATTGGTAATTATTTTGACAGCATATTTCAATAATTTTTGCCACCAATTCGTCCCTGTACGTTGTCCCTTCTGCCTTGTCCATATGCACCATCAATTTCTTCACTATTTCCATCAAATTCTTCTTAGAAACCTGAGATTTAATAAGGGTAAAAAACCATTAAATTGCACGTCCTTCGCAGTTTACAGAAAACATCTGTATGGACATAAAATTTTCCCTGACCATTCCATATAGTAAATCCAGTGCACGTAGGCGAATTGATTCATCTTTGTCATCTAAGCATTGCAGCACTAAATCCTTGTGTGCTTGGACGCTCTTTGGATGAGTTTTCAAAATTTTGGACATTGCCAAAAGACCCAAATACTTTACTAAATGTAACAAACAATATAAAAATTACCGAGTGTTTGGCATTAAAGCTTGAATTATAAGAATTATAAGGCCCATAAAGTAATTTACAACATACTAAGAAAGTATGATTATAACTAAATTGTGAGAACGTTTCTGAACTGCCAACGATAATGATTACTGCTGCTGTTACTAGATTATGCAAACAAGACATGCCCATTTCTTATTGATTCCCTTCCAAATAAAGTGATAAACATTTTTTCTTGCATGACCCTAGTGTAGCTTTAAAATTAAAGGCTGGGAATACAAAGACTCACGGTTCTGATCTGAATCTTCTATGAGGATCCTTAACTTCTGAACGCAGAGCTGAAAAATATATAGTGAAAACGAGGTTTCATTTTCGAATTTGTGATTTATCAACAAAGTAAAAATTCTATCTAAAATACATTCCTCAGCCAGATTGAATAAAATTACAAAGGAGGCACATGGACAATGCACAAGAACATGCAGGTGAAGCATTTGGATATTCGGGAGAGCCAGAGGTCAAACTGGAAGCAAAATCATTGGCTACCTGAATTGATGCACTATGGTTGGGCATTCCTGAAGATATAGAAATGAGGACTGTAAATGACAAAATGAACCAGCATCTAATAATGTAATCCATAACCAAGGAACGCTGAAAAATAAGCCATAAATTCTCCCAAATACATTCACTTTATGCTTACCAGCGATGACAGTGTTGATACATTCATATAGTAAAGACATGGCAGAAGTACTGAAAAAAATACAAAAAATTTTCATACGTGTCAGTAATATGTACTGCATATATATGATAATCTTATATTGTGATGGAATAAGCATCATGAATGCAGGTTTCTTTTATACAATTGTGCCTAAGTTGCAACAGCCTGGTTCAAAAGAGAACAAACAAGGCTCTTGTCAAATTAAGGAAGACTAAGTTTACTTGTTGGACTTTTCAAAAATTAGAACATTAGGTTGGATAAATTTATGGCACTTAATAGATACACAAAGTGGCATTTACAATTATGGTATGGGTATACCAAAAATGTTAAACAATGCAATATACTTTGCGATGGATAAAACCTGAAATGCATTATAACAGCATTTTGTAAAGGAAATGCATGTATTGTTCTTCTGCCATCAAGCTTGACTTTTCTAAAAAATTGAAATTCATGGCAAGCATGCATCCCAATGTGTTCCACACTTAACACGTATTACATAATATTTCTGGATTCCAATCAACTTGATTCAATTAGCCAGAACAATACTATTTTTTGAAGAAAAAAAAATGCATGCAAATTAACATGGCAGCATAGTCAAAAAACAATCACGACAAATAGGCGTTATGAGTGCAATGACCCAGAATAGGTACACGTTTAGACTTACACTGCCATTTCATATTTAAGATCATATATTTATTGGACAAACGAGCTTTTTGTGAAAGTTAGAAAGGGCAATTAGGGATCTCATTATTCTGCCAAGAGGTTGTATTGGAGGAAAATAATGATAAAAAGCAGTTTACAAAATCTGATGAAGGAAGGTCAAACAAGCAGGCAAACAAACAAACATAAAACAAAACATAAAATGATTACCTGTGAATTAAATTAGTGAGGGGCTCTATCAGCTTTTTACCCAGCCTGGGTTCTAGAGGGGTCAGAGCAGCAAACTGAAAAAGGGCAATGGTGCCAAGTTAGATAAAAGTGCCTACTGGCACAAAGGTGGCATGGTTGGTGGAAGGATTGCGGAGAGACAGGCAATGAGGGACGACGAAAATAATATCGAAAAACCCTCTCATTATCATACAGTAATCAGTAAAGGCAAAGCAAAGAGAAAATAAAGTACAGCTAGCAAATAAAAATAGATAGGTGCCAGGACAGACAAGTGCTCCTTTTGTTTATTTTCATTTATTCATTTGATGAGTTTCGGAAACCTAAGGACATGTTAGATTAGGAGCGAGGGTTTACCTGCGGATAATATTAATGAGGGGTTGACTCAGTTTTCGCCCCAACCGGGGTTCGAGGTGCGTCATGACACCAAACTGCAAAAAGCAGAGCAGACAGAACAGGAAGGAATGCATTAGAGAATGAAGGCTGGCAGGAATGAGTTTAAACAAGCTGTCTACTAGGTGACTATTTAAACCGCATTACACAAATTTGAATCAGATATAACGGTTTATGAATTAATGATTTTATGTAATATCGTGTATTCCATATACAATAATTTATTTGTAAAGGCACTGGCTTTTTGAAAATATTTCACCGTACATTTATGATGTTAAAAGATTTCTATCTTTTAACGTCATAAATGTACAGTGAAATATTTTCATCAATCATCAAATGGGAAATGGATAGTTATTTTCTTGACGTTATATCAGAAATTAATCAAATCTATTTGGCAATAGATCGGTTTGTTCACGCCTTTAATTTGACGATAAAAATAATTAATGTTACAGTTAGGAAAAAAAAATTAAATGCTTTTAAAACTCTTCTATCTATAACACCTGTTAGACACCCTGTTAAGACTTACTGTTATCACTTCTGTGATTGACAATAAAAAGCAGTTTGGAACAAACATCCTTTTGGCAAAAAAATGGAAAAAAGGAAAGGTTCATCATGATATACCGACAATCATTTTATGAGGTAAAAATAAGGCCTGCTAGCAATCTTGTTAAACAAACTATCATTAATGACATAATTGAGGCCACTTTTCAAATAACCAACTCTTGGTGAACATTAGGCCTACTATTTTTGTCAAATTTAATAAGAAACAAATTTTGACGAGTAAAATAGATTGTGATATACGTGATAAATACCTTTAATACAAAAAATGACCAAGCAAATCCCAAAGAAAAATTGCATGCAAAAATGATGGGAAACGAAAGAACAGTACTAGCGAGAAAATGCATGGCAAGGATCCTATACTAAATAAATGACAAATCAAATTTTTAGTCAGAGGTTTTAATAGAAGATAGGGTGAGAATGCACATATCAACGTAGAAATTTGAATTATCTTGAAAACTACAGCCCAAGCATTCCCTGTCTGACCTTTCAATCCTTTTTCACTCAAAATAAAACAACCCACCAGTTTAATGATCTTTATAAGCATCCAATTATTGGTGGAGCTAGTCATCAGCTTGAAAAACACCGGGGCTAATGACAGATAGTTTTTTGGATTCTTCCTCGCTAATTCACAGACCACATTAACTGCAGCTGACTGGACACCTAGAAAATAAACAAAAGAAATACGGTCGTATATTCTGGTGATTCGAAATACTTTCAGAAACACAAGTTTCTCTTGATAAAGTTGCATGTCTACAATTCCTAAATCATACGTTATTAAAACCAAACCTGGGTCAGGGTCTTCTAGTTTCTCCTTTAACCGGGGGAAGGCAGGACGCAATGCTTCAGGAAATTTTAGAAAAACTTTGTACAAGATTAGCACAGCCTTTTTTCGCAAATAGGGCTTCGTTGAGGTCAGCTGAAAGAATACATAAAACGTGAAACCACATAACACACAGGCCTTACATGTCTTGAGAGACTAGGATTACCCAACATACCAAAGTTAGAATGTCATTTGCCAAATCTCGGGCCAAATCTGCAGTAATGAAACAGGCCAATCCTGTCAATGCAGTCCCAGCATCATACTGACTTTGGCTATTGAGATCCTTTCTGATCATGTTTGTGGTTAGCATCAGAACTTCAGTTCCTTCATGGAAACATTGTGATGCCGATAAGTATCCTATCCGCTGGAAATGCAAAGATTCCCACCATTACAAAAAGCCCTCATAACATAAATTCCGACACAGACTGAAGCTGAGATGAAAAGTGAGGCATTACCTTATAGGTGAATTTTGGTGAGCTCATCACTTCTATGATATTAAATGCTGCCCAGCTGATGTCATAGCCCAGCATTTGTAGCTGTAAGAATTAGCACGAATTTTAAATGGAATGTGAGCTGACTAAAAAGAAGCATTCGGGGAATTTTTCTGATAGCTTACATAAGTTAATTTGGCAACCGCATTGGCTTTCACTGCTACATTTTCTTGCCTCAATTCTTGTTTTATTTCTTCCACACATTGTGCAATGTACTTGGCCTGAAGATAAAATGTAAAAATCATCTATACTCTAGTAATGTGACATGCTGGATGTAATGCACAAACGACAAAAAAGCGATGATTTTTTATAACCTTATTTGTTACCCAGATTTATAACGCAGATCACTATTGATATGCTAACATAGGCTATTTTTAATCTGTTATGACATTTTTCTGACTTTGGAGCTTTAGTGGTGTTACATGTACTTTCCTGCATTAGCTTTAAATCATCCAAAGTTAGTAGACCAATGCAAAAAAGCATCACTGAAATAGCTTCCTTCAGCAAATGTCAGAAATGTGGTATGTTTGAAAGCAACAGAACTGCACATGTGTCTACACAAAAACGATTGACATTTGAATATGTTGCAAACATTTCCCTATCTATCATTTCTTGATTAGCATTGTTCACTAAACAAGCAGCGATGAGTTGACTCTGTAACCCATTCGAGAGCTGCAATGCGACAAGGCCCATGACTCAATAATCTTAATATGTCTATAGTGGACCCTACACGGGCATTATTACTGTCAGTTTCGACAAATGCAGACAGTAATACTGATCGTGTAAGGGCAATACTGATG
>JAQGAF010000383.1:0-54324 GCA_034687865.1 Kryphioiulus occultus
GGCGATAATTTGCTGGATCCGACTCAGAACCAGATTTAAAGATTGGGCAGATACATGCGTCCTTCCACTCCCTTGGTTCTGTTCCAGAGTCAAGTGACTGTTGAAATAAATCTGTGAGGAATTCTTTCATTGTTATTACATGTCTTGCAGTATTTCCAAAAAACATTTCAATGAAAATATACATGTACCTTAAATCCATTATATTTAGTACGTTTTCAAAGAAATGTTCATAAAATTAAAAATTTGGTAAGCAATGTTGACTAAAAACCTGCCATTTGAGATCTAGTTTTTCCAAAAAAAATTGCCTTTTGCTTTCCTTTATTATTGTCACTAAATATTGTTTTCAGTGGAACTGTGACACACACTAAATCGTTCAAATATATTTTTTCTTCCTGGAAAAATTAGTATACGACTCAGAAAATCCTGGAAAACTAAGGGAATTTCATTTGAAGAAATTAGTAGTCACCATGTGATGAATTTTATCTCATTTTAAAGACAAGTTGTTTCTTGGATGTGTGCAGGTCGCAGCAACATCAGCACCAACTTAACCTGTAAAGATAATGTGACGGTCGAAATTAGGGGCGCATATATGACATTTTGGCCTTGGGTGACAACTTATGTACATTATCTGTACATGTAATTTGCATCTGAGCATGTACCACGTGAACCACAATGTCAATATCCCCTGAAGTTGTTGGTGCTCAATTATGAGCTCTAGGTGCTCTTCTGCAGATGCAACTGAAATCCACGAGGGTGTTTCTTGCTTTTTGGATTACGAAATTACTAACAATGTGCTTTGTGCCCAAAATCTGAGCAATCCTAGGCTTTTTGTGACATTTATTTCCTTGGCCCTTATTGGCCAAACTGAAGTGTGCACCTGCGATGGCAGGAAAACATCCGTTATCCACTAATGGGCTCATTCCGGGATCATATTCTAGCTTGCCATCTAGTGTTTTCGTTTATCTTGTCGCATTCAGGGTTGGAACTATCGAACAACAAATTCATAGTTTACCCCATTGCCATTTGCTGTATATTCCTCTGATGCTGCTTAAACCTTTTGCGCCATGAAGGACGCTGGCAATTCCATTTGAATTCTCCACTCAAGTGGACTCATTCGATTTACATTACATTCGATTCAGATATCTCCTAGTGGACACGCTTTACCCGTGGAATGCCTCAAAACCCCAATATTCGCGATTTTCACTTAAATATTCATTGCGTAGCAGTCATGCGATACGCAATTTCTGTGCATCAAGAGTGCAGTTGTGCGAAATTATATTTAACGACTTGATTTGTGCTAATAACTGGGCCTTGTCTTCAGCAAATCGAGTGCAATGAATTATTTTATCAAGATTCCACATCGTGGAAGACCCTTCAAAACCATTCGATTTCACCCCAATTTCATGGATGAATACATTTTTCAAAAGACTTTTAAGAGAATTTCCTCATTGCTAAGTACGATATATTAAGGCTAAGATGACATGTACATATAGCCCTTTCTGGCAAAAACTTCAATTTCAAGCATATCATGAATAAACTATGAAAACCAAATTCTTAATTTTTTTGGAGATGAGAAGACAATTTGATGCATAGTAGTAAAGATTGTCATGCCTTGCATGAATTTCCTCCCAGAGCAAACATGCTCTGGATGGAGGGCTTGTTTATTTTTGAAATGAAATTGGAATTTTTAAATTCTAATAAAAGAGCAAAAGAGGCGATCCCATGAGGTTATTTGATGGAAAGTAATAAATATTTTATGTTTGAATAAGGCTTGCAGGATGGTATGTCGTAAAAGGCATTAATTGTAATGCTACGTGAGCTGAGGAAACCTTAATGCACTGAAATTATTTTAATTCAATCGAATGCTCCACCCACTCAATAGTTAAAAGCGAATTGAAGTTCGCCTAAGGAAAAACTTGCTCATATACCTGTACATTTAGCATATGGAACATTTCAAGTATTTCAAAAGAAATTTCCTTGAAATTATATCTTGTAAGAATGGGGTGGGTGAATTTCTTCAGAAATCTCTCATAAAAACGGCTTGCAAACTGAATACCAACGTTTTATATCCAGTTTTTTTTTGTTAAAAAAAAGTTATATGTAGGATTAGCACGATTTTGGTAGCTTCTCCATATTCGTTAACAATGCAGTTTTGCTACGTATTCAAAATTAATACTTGGTCGGTTTACCGGTGTAGCAAAAGATGAAATACATTTTTTAAGCTGAAGCAGAGTTACCTGCCAAGTTTACTTTATGTAACTTATTTTAAGATTATTCCATGATGGATTTTCATATAAAAAGGCAATATTATATCGATGGTTTCAATGTTAAGTATGGGGTAAGCCAGTATTAAGCCACGTGTCGAATAATATACTGCGGTTACAAAGTTGACATTGGAACCAAGTTTTCAGGATATTAGGCACGGTCTATAAATTTGGCGTTCATGGTTTAATAAATTTCTATCAAGAGCCAATATTTGATGAAAGTTGCTCGCTTTACAAGTCCATCAGCGCAGTAAATTTCTTATGGCTGGTACATCGCTCGTAAGATTATGGGAAATTAAAGCTGGATTTATCGATGGAACAAACCCAGGTCACTTTTTGACCTTGGAACTAACTCCGAATTTCCAATTGAAAGCACTTTCTTCAGCTACAGTATGGCTTACTGAGCAGTTTTTAAAGGCCCAATGCTGTACACTTGCTTATGTCATTTACTGCACAATGAGCATGGAGACTGTTTACAAATTCTGGTATGTCTGTTGGTCACTTTAAATATCAGTTAGGTAATCACGTTATCTTAATTCGATTCAGCAGCCAAAATAAGAAAGATTGGAACATTCAGTATATCGATATTGTTAAGATGATGTCAAGCATGAATTACGTGTTTAGCAGGGCATACCAAAGCCGTAACAAAAGCACATTTCCAAGAACTTCGTGTTTACTGCTTAGCATGCTTCAGTAAATCCGTTTTCATTATCGTTGGTAAGCATGCAGACAGCGCATCTCCATTCAATCAAAGTCAATTAAGATACGATTTCCGTTTAATGGTCCTAGATCTCCTTAACAACATTATTGCAAATTAAATTATTACAACACTTCCCCTGCTAGCAAGCTATAGTGCTGAATAGCAGATCTTGCGTGGGATGAAACTGGTTTACGAATTTGCATGCATATTCAGTGTTCCCCAGACCTGGAAAACCTGGAAATGCCAGGAAAATTGGAAACGCCTTGAAAAATCAGAGAAAATGTATTTATAATGAACTTTGAAAAATTCAGGGAAATGCAACAAATCAATGGTACATTTTTATGTTCAGTACCTGATTATTGGTTATCACAAAAATGAAGAGATGACAAGCAATTACGTGGAAGAAAGTAATAATGGAATTGTCAATTTAAAAAAACTAACTTAAATTTTCTGTTTCTTAATGGAAATGTACCCTTCTCCTGTTTATACATTAGTAGGCAATGAATATAGCATTTCTTAGATACATTAACACATGCCATATTTGTTGCATTTTCAGTGGTTAGGGAAATTTCATTTAAAACCTTGAAAAGTCAGGGAAGTTGAAAATTTCATCTGTGGGGGAATTCTGATATCGGTTTCTGGTTTAACTTAGCTTTGTGCAATACGATACATGTCTAATCATAGATGTATACAGTATATTCTTGTTATTGAAGCATTTTATTGCAATGCATGTATACTTCAGTTGTAAAGATAAAACATAACTAACGATGCAGTGAAGTTAGCAGAGAATTATATCAAAATGAAACGAGTTTAAGAATTTTGAAGGATGTGCTGGCATGTTATACAGATTGATACAATGTGCACTATATTTGGCAGGAGTTTGGCCCCATACTATTTTGAGTAGCTACTTTCTATTAGGCTGGAACGCTCTGAAATTCCAACTGTCTTTAACGATTGAAATTAGAGCTTGTCTATACTTATAGACGTGAGCTTGCATACATATCTAGAATTACACTCAATTTGTGGATGCAGATACCGCCTAAACAAGGCTAGGTTGAGCATCATTAGGCAGCGAATTCCAAGATCATTATCTCGGCTTACTTTTTTCAGCAATTATAGCAGGATTTGTTTCTGCGTGGTATACACGCTGCCAGAATTAGAATGGGTCTATTTTAGGGAATTCATTGTTCATCCCACTTAAGTTTGGCCCGGGTTGAATGGCATTTCACAAATTGTGCCACAGCAGATCATACAAACAGAACGCGTGCATAAAAACGAAAGTGTTTCGATGTAAAATCGTCACCTTACCTTCACAAGGTGTTGTCATGAGGTTCACCAGAGATTGGACATTGAATTTGTCGCAAAAACACGACCGAAAAACTATCCTAATCACCCGATTTCACTGTTCAAACCCACATGAGCACGTTTTCTTACTGGCAATGCAACGTTTCCCAGCCTTATATTGAACTTCCCACAGGGAGATAATCGTGGGAGACCAACATACTTTCCAATGCCACGAGCAAGTATAACTGATCCATGCAGCTTCCAAGAGTGTGACGCAAATCCATAAAGTAGACGGTGTTTCAGGAGCATGCAACTCACTGCCATCTATGAATAGCATTGGGCACATATCACTGCACAACGTTGCTCTCTCATTCTGATGAGATGCAATTGCACCATGAATATATTTATGAGAGTTTAATTGCCGTCAAGCCATCAGCAGTTTGTACATGGGATCACAGGTTGAATGCCTTACAATTATATTTGGTACAAGCGACATTGAACATGTATTGCCAACGTATTTACTCCAGTTATATACTAGTACATGCTGTGCATCATAATTGTTAGAGCGTGGGCATGACAAAGGCCATCATGTCTTCATTAATGGGTGGAATGGGCATTTTAAATGCGTGATCTGAATACAGTGTGCATGTCCTCCATTTGTATTCCAGACAGCGTTTTATAAACAAAAAGATTAGCATTTTCCATGAGGGTGAATTGTGAGATGCAATTTTGTATCAGTGGAACCTGTCTAAACAAACACTGTGTAAAGTAATATCCTCTCTAAACTAATGTCAGGTGCCGATTCAATGGCAAGTTCAGAATTTTATATCTAGAAGCAGTATACAGTATACATGTACTGTAGTTGTGATTATTTTATTGATGGGAGTTGGGATACCAATAGCTTTCACTTTTATACTCGCACCTTTTTTAAATAAAACTTCGATTTGTACTGGTCAAACGCAAGCTATAAACTTACAAGCTCTTTTCCATAAAACATTCTGCATCCCAAAATTTTGAATTCAGGTGTCGTGGATTCTTGATCAAAAAGCACTGAATGTAAACTGCCAGCGCTTTTCCTTTAATACTACATGTAATGTCTTCTTCTATACTTGAAAAAAGTTCAACTTCTAAAATACTTTGTGATTTCTTATATCCTGAGTACATTTCACCCCCAAACTTGCCTCCCACCTCTTTGGTATCCCACTTTGACTAAATCATTTTAAAGTTACATCAAATACCACTAAGGGTTTAGTATACAGTTCTGTGATCTTTTATTAGCTGTACTCTATTCTTAAGAACTTGTAAAGTGCTTATTATGCTTCTTCAAACATTCCAAATTAATTCACAGCAATATAAAGAGATGAAATTTGAGAGGTTTTTTTCTTGAAATGCAAATCAAAGATGCGTTATTCGAACTTAGACGTAATTGGGTTTGAGTGAAGCTCTTTCTTTACAAAAACCAATAAAAACAACTGGAGGCAATTATACCTTGCCTTTTTAGTTCATAGCTGTTTACCGTTTTCAGTGAAAAAAAAATGATAATTAAAATTAAAAAGCTGCACCTAAGGTTGGCCTGATATAATCGACAACACATTGTCTATTGAATTTCGCATTAAATTTTTCAAGTAAAACAAAGGTTTTGGATAGCAATGACCCTTTGAAGCCACTTTTTATTGAAGCATATACTGTATGCTTAAATTAAACAATGATGGCCATATTAACCGTTATTTGGCTAAACAAGTTTATTAGTTCACGTTAGAAAGGCAGGTATTACATAAAATTCGATTACAAAAAAATAACATTAGATCATTTAGGCAAGCACTATAGACTTTAATTGGGATTATTTTAACTTTCACTTAAAAATACATTTATGTACATTTCGAAAATGTATTATCCCAATGAAAAATTGAAACTTAGTTGTCATGGATAATTCAGTTTGCGACATTACCGTATGTGTTTAATAATGAAATCCTGCGGATATCGCTTTTCAATAATTCAGATGACTCAGATGTTATATTTTTCTTTTACCAAAGTGCAGTGCTATTAAGGGAATGTACATGGCATAGCATTTATTAACAAATGAAGTACACTAATGCCTTGTTCATCGAATGTTACACATCATTGGGAAAATCAACACAAACAGCTAGCTTTTAAGACGAAAACATCTCAGATCTTCTTACTCTGCAAAGAATGAGAAAAACACGTGCATTTATTGGTTTTAGGCTCTTTCTAGACCCTCCCAATTCATTAACTATTTTGACTCCATCATCCCAGCACTAAGGGATTCTCCAGAGATTTATGAAATTACAAAGACCTGCTGAACTAAACTCGCAGCTTCGCGGATTATACTATGCTCATGGGACAAGTGGTGGAAGTAATAAGATCTGAAAAAAAAACCAATTATTTATGACATAGAAGTTGATACACAAAGCACGTTAAAGCTGGATTTATTTGTATACGGATCCACATTTACGACAAATGATTTTTTTTCTAATTTATTGTGTGCTGACTCCTGTGCAGAACCCTATTGTTAGTGGGTGTGGGTATCTACATCACTTTCTGATTTATCAATTCTTGTCTCTGGAACATCAATATAAAATGCGCTAGGCAACTATGGCATGGGTGGTACTGCATTTGCTATCTACTGTAAGCTTAAATGATAAGACGAAGGAACCTGCAAAGTATTTTCTATGGGGTGGTGATAGTTTTTGCAAATAACCTCAACTGGCGCTAAGATAAAGTTGATGTGATGGTAGTGGTGGCGGTTTAGAATTGGGTTTCGTGGCTTTGCTATTGATTTTAGGATGCTGAAGAAGCTCTAGCGTGGCAAGATTTCTTATCTTCCAAATCTTCCTTAGACCTTGAAAATAAACGCGTGCATTATTATATAGCATATTTCTATCGCAAAAGAACAGGTGATGGTAGTTTTTTCCTTCGGAATGTTCCTCTGCAACAATAACATTTAGACAGGCCAAAATGATAAATGAAATACTTCCTGTGTTGTGAAATGTGGAGGTGGCTTAGCCAGCCATCAAGGGAGTGGGTCATCAGCTTCTCACTACGTAATGCAATTGCAGTTGCCGTTGCAACTACAGCGTAAATTGATGGGTTTTTGTAATGCTCTAGAGATGAGATGGACATAGGTCACAGTGGTTGCCGCATTTTTTCTATTCGTCGAAGAGCTACCTCTTCAACGAATACAACAGTAGCAGAATCAGTAAAGTTCCTAAAATGTACTTCTTGGTAACCCAGAAGCCCTTCAATCTATACGCCATTAATAAAGCTGATGGTATGGGTGAAACCAGGGCTGTGCTTCGGAATATGCCCTGCTTCAGCATAGCCACTATGAGAAACTGGGCTTCTCCTAACAGCTTGTATGCAGGCAGTGATTGACTGCGATTAGCGCAGGCAAATAAAAAAAAAGACATTTTTAGGTTAGTTAGGTTAGGCGGCTAGGATACACAGAAGACTAAAAAACATAAAAAAGATAAACTGCAACAAGTAGGACAGGTGTCATTCTTGTCAAATAGACAAGAAGGATTGATATAGATATACATGTTTTGTGCACATTTAGAACAGGGCACATGCCATAGTGTATCATTTGTTGTTAGTACATTATCTCAAAATGTCAAACTCGTGTATTTGACAATTCGTTTCTGCCCACCACAATCGTTATTTTAAAATTAATAATACAGGAGAAAACAGTTAATGTGATGTTGGAACATTGCTATTTTCTGAGCTTCGCTATAACCTGTCACCTTTTCGTGCACAGGTTTTTTAGTAGAAGCTAGAAAAAATTCCCGATAGCTGTCGTACATAATGAATAGTTTTTGTGGTAATAGTGGGTGCAGCTGGAATACGTTATTGGCTTTTCACCACTTCGTCATTGTTTGCCTGGAATGTCTTCAATAGGTAACACAAATGAAAACCCACCACAGCATGCCATTGAAAAGTAATCATGAGCAAAGGAAAATTAAAAATTCTGATAGAGCATTTTTATTTTCGTTTCAATTATGTTTTCACGGAGAATTCAATTAAATTTTGGCCTGAAAAACGATTGTAAAAAACTCTGCCAGATAGTATTGTTGAATCACTCTTTTTCTAACTTTCAGCATCGTTATTTCTCCCTTTCTGTCAATATGAATAGAATTCGCGGGGTTTTCGTTTTCTGGTAAAACGCGAAGCATGTGAGGATCAATACATTGGCTCCAAACATATTGGAAGAAAATGACGCTTCAGCCTACGATAGTCAAACCGTTCCTTGTGAGAATGAATATCGATTTGGTGTTGGACAAGGAAGAGTCCAAGTGCAGCCAATAAACTGATAACATGATATTGGATGTTCAAAGAACGACGTATAATGAAATTCAAGTCGAATACAAACTGCCCTATGTATACTAAATTTAAATATACATGTATATATTTAAGTCAAGTAAGTCCCACACGTACCAGGTTGTTCCATTTATGTTTAAAGGCATTCCCTAAACATGTATAACATGTATACATGCATCATTGGATCTTAAAAATGTATAGAAAATTTATGTCATTTAAAGGATAGAAATTTTATCCTATCTTGAGCTCATGAAATAGATAGGTAATTCATATTTTTTTCTTTTTACCATTTTTACCATCATTCAAATGTGATGGTAAATTGACTGCATTGAAATATCGTTTAAGGCAAGATTTCACGCTAAAAACTCATATTTCAACTTTCAAACGCTTTACATGTTGAAACAATGGGATGTTGGTTTTTAAAGTTTCCTTTTTCAGCAATTTGTACCATCACTTAAGTGTGTTGCTAGATGTTCTGCATTGAAGCATCATTTCATGCTAAAAACGCGTGTTTCCAACACTTTACACGTTGAAAGCATGGAATGTTGGTTATCATTGGGCGTTGGGGTGTTGGTTTTCATTGATTGTTTCCGATGGTATAATATGATCATGACTAAACAGGTGATGATGGATGTACTAATTCCAGGAAGTAGGAATCAATGGATCACGTTTCATTAATTAGGGCACAGTTTCAATGCACAAACATGAATGTTGTAATTATTCCGTCAAAGGATGGTGATTTATGGACGGCTTGGCTGATGAGTTTTAATTATAGACCCATGTTTACTATCTCCTTTAGAATTCTTTCATTAGATCGAAATTAAGGATGGTTTCGTCCCCACTTTTCAGCTTTCTTACCTTTTGAGGGGATCATAACAGCGAACGACGAATAGAAGAAGTTACTCAGAATTTCGAAAGAATCCGATTTTGATCGCATTGGAATAAATGCTTTTATCTGATTTCATTATTGAATGTATGAAGAAAAATTTCTCTTGGGAACCTTTAGAGCAAGCATTAACATCATCTAAGCATGTCAGCCTTGATGTAAATTCAGCTATCAGCTCCACTTTTATTCCATTTTGAGATAATTTGCACCCACAATTGCACAGAACATTGATTCAGATGTGCAGTACTTCACATGCAGATAATTTGTAGCACTCTTAATATGAGCATCAAATGCATACTAAGCAATCTTTGTGCAATACAGTGGGATTGAACATTACACTTCATACCCAGTTACATGTAACTGTATTTAGCAATCGCGAATTTTCGGATGGCTGAAATTGTACTAAACCCATTGTTATGAAAGGACAATATGAAATGTCGTGCATGGCATCGTTACATGAATTAGTTTGCCACGCACACGCTTTCAAATGCAGTTATGCAGATTTCATGATTATCAAATTACAGATACCACAATTAGATTATTCCAGTCTGTTACTGCCTGTTTTGAGTCTGATAATTGTTAGGGGCCTCAGGCATTTCTACCATAATACGCCAAATTACATTATGTTGATAGGCGTGACGCTGCAGGCTTCCAGAATACACGAAAATGCAAACACAACTCAAATAATGACAAAATATGACATGAATGCTTATTCTTATACCCGGATTAATTCTATGTCATTTTTGGCGCTTTGTTCTTTCTCAATTCCCAATTTCTTAATTTATGCTTAAAATGCATATTGTATTTTCCCCATATTTTCACCTGTATTTTCATATCTTTGGTACCTGCGACCATAGGCACACATGTTGCATCACATGGTGTATCACATGAACTTTGTTCCCACAGAATCTGGGAATCCTGGAAAACCTGCGAAAGTTAGGTTATTTGTAACTGACTGGAAAACCTGGAAAAGCCAGTTGAATTTTGAAATTGTTTAAAAAAGTCGGGAATTTCCTGACTTTTAATTATGATTTCAATCCAGAAGGTATTTCGTATATAAATTAAAGCATGTAACTTTGCACAATGAAAGAAAACCCCAATATATGGTATATTGGTTCCTTGTACAAGTATTTGGTTTCATGGTGACAATATCGAAATTTATTCTAACCATCCGAGTAGGCCTGCTCATAATTAAAAAAGTGCATTAATACTATGATTTGGAACAATTAAAGGTCAAGGAAAAATGCAAGTTTTAATCTAGGAAACTTGGGATTACTAAAAGCTTTTGGGAACCCCGCATGAACCAAAAAGCTTTCTTCTATTTCAATTAGACGTTCTGTTATTTATTTTTGAAGTGGTAAACAGCCTTACATTTTTAAACACCTTGATATACTGTCATGCAATTATTATATGCCTGCCAATCGATACGTAATAATGAGTAGGCTTGTTGAAATAAGTTATACTGCACTTATGGAGTTCACTTAAATGCAATTGTTCGCTTAGGCCTACTATGTTTGATCTCAACTATATTGCGGTCTGAGAAGTGGAGGATTAATTTTTAAATACAGAATTCGTTTTGGAATAGTCCTCTAATAGCGTTTCTGAGACAAAAGGAAAGCGTAGACATGCAATCATCGTTATGGAGCAATGCAAAACCGACATAGAGAAACCCATTAAGAGTAGCCAACTAATTTTATTCATTTAGTTTGGCTTCTGTGGCGACCACCTAAATGAACATCAACAAAGCATTCTATGGAGGGTTTAGCTTTCATTCAAGGGTGAGCAATTGACGTTAAGGAGCTTAGAAAATCGACGAAATCTTCTCACCTAATTGCATTTATGCGGCCATTCACATTTGCGACGCTTTATGACCCCACCAAAAGCTGCTCCTGAGCTTCGACATGGCAGGATGATTTAAATCTTGATTGGACCATTTAGCAAATTGAGATACAAAAACATTTTTCCATCACATGTATAGTGAATGAAAGCAGCTCGAAATATCAATTTTTCGATTTCCCTTTGTCCCAAGCGACTTCAGCTTCAGATGATGTTCAATTTAAAAATGTTGGTTTTTATGCTGTTGATAAATTGGTCCTGTACCAGTTTTGGAAAAAAAACACACGAAAATTCGACGGATTTTCAGGAAGCATCTTTACCAGCAAGATCGATTTTACGTCTAAATGTCAACTTTTATATTTTTTATTTTGATATGCAACGCTTTGGACAAACCCTCAGTGTTTGGAAAATAATTGGGAATGAATGAGAATTTTTGCAATTAAAAGTTGGGCATGTGCTGGATTTTTGATTTAGCACGTGAGCCCATTCTCAGGAGCACATGCACCCTTTTAACTGCCATTTGTTGGTTTGAAATGTGTACTTTTAGTTCCAATTTCAGTCTTTCCTTGATTTTTGACAAGGTTCACCCAGTCCTGGAAAACCTGGAAAATTGAAAAGGCCTGGAAAAGTCATGAAAAAATTGATTTACTTGTAAAAGTCAGGGACGCTCAACAAATGAAAAACAAATTTCGCATAGCTAGTTATTGGCTAGCACAAAAAATCAACAGATGACAAGCAGTTGTGTGAAAGAAACTTAAAAAAATTAATGCAAATTTGTTTTAAACCCTGGAAAATTCATGGAAGGTGAAAATTTCATCTTTGGGTCAACCCTGCTTTTTTTTTAATATTGGATTAAAGATTGGAATATTGGATTTTTAAAAGGAGTTTTGTCTGAAACTGAAAGATATGCATTCCGTTTAATAAATTAACTGAGATTGCAACCAATTTGAGTAATATATTTCAATGGCAACTCCTTGGCATATGTTTAAATATGAACCGCATTTACTCACATTATTGTTAAAATGACATCAAAATTCGCCAGGTATGTAATTCTGAACATTACGAATTTTAATTAGATCAGTGATGAGATGGGATCTGTGCCTGAAACTTGGTTGAAACACCTTTCATTACGCTTAATCCGACCTTCTACAGCTAAGTTTAATGGCAGTGATGCTTCGGTAAACAACAGACAGTAAACAAGATGACGACCCATTCAAGCAATTAGAAACCATGGAGTAAGAAGATTCCCAGACCCATGAAACGTGCCTGAGTGGGTTTGATTTCATTCCAAGTAATGTATAACGGTAAACCCTAAAATAAACTATTACCTGCATGCAACCGCATACGATTCGAAATTTGGGCCAAGCAGGTCGTGCTATTCTTTTGGTTTCTTCAAGTCAAAAAGCTGGTTGATTTTGAGGCAATGTGTACGTCTATATCAACACTCGTAAAGACGTCTATTACGAATAAGTAACCACAACAAATCTGTCAACAGCTGCTCTTAAATGCCAACTTAAAGTATGTTCTGTTCACATATATTAGTATGCACCATTGGTTATAACTTTTCGGATACACTGTATAATAACCACATTGCGGTTGTACATGTATATTACACTGTCTCCACTTTCGTCTAGCATATCTTATCGTTTTTAAATGGAACACCTAATCACTTTTTGAGTATAGATTTAAGATTGTGACGTAAAACATCTGAGGCTATAACGTTGGCAATAACCACACACGTATATTTTATGTATGTTCAGGTACAAGTTTGAGCAAGATGTTCGTACACATTATGCTGTGGTGTTTTACCTCCCAAAGCGACCTTCGTTGCTTTAATTAATTAAACTCATAATCTCACGAGAAACAGGGACATGGCTTTGCTAACATTTTACCCAAACATAATATAACGCAACTGAGATGAAAGCATCATTAGAGGGAATTACTAGGCGCTGGCAAGGTGTGCTATAAAATCTATAACCACGTTGGGAATTGTCCCACGAGACAAGATGGTGTAGCTTAAAGTGAAATTAGATTCGAATTGGCTGTTTCAGCCTGCCTGTCAAAATGCAAAAGTTGGATTACAGTGATTTACAATGCATATTTTAGTGTTCATTTGTAAGGACAAATTGTATTATGCGCCATTGTTGGATTTTTAATTGAATTTCAAATTTTAAATCTACATGTAGTTGGGAATGTTTACTATCACTTTACTTCTTTTTATGAGGCCTGTCGATAAACGAACCAGGCACTACCATTGCTTATACATTAGGTTTGATTTCACATTTCGCTTCATAAACTTTCTTATACGTTTTGAAAATTCGTACATTTGCATCACTACCGGGTTTATTCCGGGTTTGGGCTACATTATATTCTGTCTCTTGTGAATTTATGACAATTTTTTGAACAGCTGTAAGATGTAGGTTCGAAGGAAAAAGTCGTTGGTACTAAGCAACCTATTTGTATGCGCAATATAATTTTTCTCATCGCTATGTAAAATATAAATTGAAACTTTGCGTTAAAAATTAAATTAGATACATCCCATATTTTATTCGGGCGCTGGGAATTTTTCAACAATGTTGCTTTTACGTTAGTTTGCTAGATAAATATCAGCAAAAGTTTGCATGTTTATTTATGCTGGCTTATATGCTAGATTTTATAATCAAATTCCATTTTATTTTAACGGAATAAATTTATTATTATTATCATTCAAAATATATACGAAAATATTATCATACCGACCTTAAGATTTGTAGGCATATACCATTTTATATACGAAAATGTTATCATACCAACTTTAATTCTGTAGGCAAGCAAGAATTATTTTGAACATGTTATGTTTGGAAATTGCCCCAGGCATTGTTTCCAGTATGTTTGCAGTATTTCAATAATAACATGAAGTAAATGCCAGAACATCTCATCAAATGCTTGCAGGAAATCTTAATACTTTTCCATATTAAGTTTTTGCTTATTGTAAAATATTTTATGAAACGAACTATTATTAACAAAATTCCGTTGAAAATACATTCAATACCAAGGCACATTTAATTTAATAAATTAAATATTATTAAATTGAAACTTGATTGAAACTTCTATCCCATTGCTTTAAGCAAGCATTAATAAATCTAATCTTGGCAATCTGATCGCTGCACGTTAAGAGAAGAAACGTGCCTTTTCATTTTACTTTCTAGTCAATGTTTCATAATGAAACGTTGAATGAAAAATGAACAAAATGATTGTTCTATCAATTTATAAAATTGTATTTGCCTTAGCTTATATGTATCAAAGGGAAGCCTTATTGCTCCCCTACCAAAAAACTGCATTTCTTGAAGAATCGCACTAAATCAAGGGTGTATAGTGCTTGGCAATACGATCGAAAGAAATGAGATGAAAAATCTTCGATAAAGTATAAATCAAAAATGCATTTTACATTTCCTTACGCTCCATAGAAAGCCGTGATACAAACGCCCAAAAGTCGTTGAACTTCAATGGCCTTTCAGTGCGCCCCACGAATATCTAACTGTTGTAAATGTGACACTATGGAAGGTTTTGCATTCCATAGCCAACTGCAGCCATACATTAAATTGCGCAATGATAAAACAAAATGGATGGGCATGTATACTTATACGCTGGCTCGCATCCTTCCTGGTTGGAATTTATGGACCCAAAGTATACTGTACGTTGCATTGAATGAACACGTATCGCTAGAAATAAAACAAAGATCCGGAAGATCTTAAGTTCAGTGAACTTGATTCCTCGTGATTTACACTTTCATGCCCAATCTTTTCTTTTGCTATTTCGAGCGTTTCTAATAACTATATATAGCTTGCCACAGAAATTTGTACTTAACCAGCTTCATAGCCCTCTGCTGTACACTTTGTATATACTTTCAACAAACTTACGATCCCCCAAGGACTTGAACGCATCATGGAACTTTTTAGGTTTGAAATAACATCCCCTGATGCCAGGATTCTTGGGAAAAATATCTTTTGGACGTAATTGAAAATCGCAAAATACTGATTGGGGTATTCTTATGAGATCATAAGTATAATATTGGGGAAGGGGATCTTTGTGTGTGCCATGGCGGGAGATGATGGGTGGAAGGGCTCCTCATTCTACAGTATTTGTACTCAAAGCATTGATGGATGAGGAAGATTTCATCACGGATCCTATACGTCTCCTGAACTCTCCAACCTGCCATGATTACATTTTTTCAACCATATACTGTAGGAGAGATGACTAGAATTCAGGCGGAATTCTAAGCAGGTGTAGAGAAGTGAGTTATTAATTAAACAGTCAGAGCTGCTTTTGAGAGCTGCCAGAATTCAATTTCAAGGTTAATTAACGTCGTGGATAAACGTGACTTTTCAAAGGAATCTTTTCTTAATTACACCAGATTGCTGAAAGAGTTTAACAACAGCCAATACACGCTGTACTTGAATGGCTTAGATTGCAATCAGGGGTAATGATTGGATGGATTCTGACGTATAAAGGACTTGAGTTTGTCGATGGAATCTCGTATACATGTATTTGCTCTTGTATGTAATGGCATTCCCCGTTCATGGATTTTCGCAGTGTGTGATACACCTTCAGATTCGCTAAATAACGAAATGGGTCCCTGTAAGCTCATAGAAATAAATTAGAGTTGCAAGTGCTTTGATTATATACTTCTTGGATACCATTTACGAACAGAGATATTTTGGATGCTATAGTTTTCTTATTGTTGAAACGTTCAATTAAGCTTAAAGCCTTAAATACCGTATAGTCATACAGTACTGTACCGTATATGGCTGAAGAGCCATTGACATTCATTTCGTTACAAATGATAGTTTTTAATGCGTGCGTTCTAAAATGGGACTGACTGGACAAATCTGGCTCAGCACAATTGCCCATTTTCAAGTATGACCATTCAAGGCATTCATCGGTGCATACAGATATTTGTGTCCACCACACATGCAGCACAGTCCTGTTCATGTCCTATACAGTATTCTCGGCTCCAAATGTGCGAAAGATATGTCAACCATACTGGTCTAGTAGACTAGAATAACACATGCCCTAGCTATCGCAAGTTATCCTTGCTTTGGTTTTTTCTTTACGTTATCGCTTTTTTGGACTTTCTTCGTTATCTTTTATGCCTAACCTGACCGAATCTAAAATCTGATCTGCAGTTTACATATGCATGTAATTTCTTTATTTAGCTGCCCTCCGCCAGGCAATCCCTGCAAGCTTTAGAGCTGTTAGGAGAAGCCTACATTCTCATAGCGTCTATGGCGAGAGGCAGCAACAAGAGTGCATGTACAGTATGTTTTTGTATAGTACAGTCAGAGCTTGGTTTCATCCTGTAATCCAAAGAATTTGAGGCGTCTTCCTGGAAGTCAACATCGCATACCAAAGTACGTTTGACCAAGTACTTAAATTGTGCATAATTTTCCTTGAGTCTGACGCTGTTCTGACTCTGTTATTAAAACGAATTGCGAAGTTGGTATTTGGTAAAATACCCAATTTTGTTAAATGGCAAATGCCGTCAATTCCATACTGCAACATCGTTGCCAAATTTCATCTTCACCATGTCTTCCGCATTCCTGTTGTACACTTTGGCGTTTTTGTTCACATTTGTTAAATGCATCGTTAGGATGAAAATGGATGGCATATTTTCTTGGTTCATGACTTTACTTATGCATGCATAGTCCTTTCAACTTCAGGGATTGGAAGTCACGAATTCGCAACATGTATCAAGTGTTTTATTCCGTGACTGGGGTCTCAAGTATTAAACTTGCCCTTGGAATTAAAGCACATAAGCTGATCAGGCGTCTTATAAATCAAATAAGAATCAGACGACTATGTCAAGCGTGCTCTTCCATAGACCAATAGACCGTTGACTGATTACAAAGGCGGCTTGTCGCCAACAGCAATATATGCAGCAGTTATTAGATGACTGGTATGTCTGTTCTTACCTTCATGAATTATTCAGAGAATCTGAGCGAAATGGGCTATTATTTTAATAAAATGCTTGGGGCCAGTCATAATTGTCATTCCTATTGCATCTTTGCGTTTTTGCGAATACATCAAGGAATCAGAAGATGTGGTCACTTGAAGCCTTGAAGACATGCATTGATTACTGTAGTAATTTCAGTAACGACATGTATTTATTTATATGCGTAGGGTTTTTGCTACATGACAGTGCTTTATCGCTTGTGGCAAATATTTTACACAACCTTGCCAAACGGGGCAAAATTCTTAGTAGTATTGACAAAAAATATGATTTGTTTGTTATACGACGTATTTTTGAAATAATAAGTCAAGTTGCAAAACCTTGCAAAATACAATTCTACTTTGTAAGCTTTCATTAATTCTCATATTATGGATGAGGTAATTAAAATACTGCTATAGATAAGGATGAGCTATGTAACTGGTTAGCATTCGTTGCATTTTAATGACGTCATTTCAAGGCTCAGATACATTTCCGCAAGCCTGACTTGCAAAAGAATGAGTGTTTATTTTCAAATGCTTTTTTCCAGCAAGTTTTGCAAGAAATATTTAGTAAAAAGTAATTATTTGACAGAGTTCAAATAGTCTTTCAAATATACGTGCATTTTTAATAATATTAACAATGTGTTCATCAAAAAATGGGGAAAAACATAGATGAAGATTTCACAAAAAGTACTCTAACCACATCCTGAGTCAACAAATAAATAGTCTATTAAAATAGCATACAGTACATGTACATCCGGTAACATACTAGTACATGTAGAACATGCGTACATGTGTCTGCCTCCGGTGCCCAGCATCAGGGAACCAGAAGATGTGGTCACTTTAAGACTTGATGACATGCATTGATTACTGTAATAATTTCATTAACGATATGAACTTGTATAGCACTTGTACATGTGTTTATTCATATGTGTAGGGTTTATGCTATACATGACAGTGCTTTAGACCTTGTGGCAAGTATTTAACACAACACTGCCAAACAAGGAAAATTCTAAGGGATATTATCAAAAAAGATGACTTATTTGTTATCTGACTTATTTTTGAAATAATATGTCAATTTGCAAAACATTGCGAAACAAGGGCTATCAAGTCCAGCTTTCCCAGACTATAATAAATTCTTGGAGAGAAGCTTTTTCCCAGAATGAATTTCTCAACATATTCTGTAATGTATTTAATGATGGAATTGTGCCCATGCTCCATAGCTGTAAATTGTCAGTTTTCCGGATATCGGTGACCTTGAGACAAGCCCAAGGTCATTAATACAATAGTCGCCGAATTCGCCACCCATCATTCGTATAGGTTTATCATATTAAGTTTATTCAAATTATCAATGCGTCAGTGTACAGAAAGGTATACAAATTGTCCTGGCCCAAATTCCAAATATTTTATTTTTATTGAAAGTTGTATTGTAGACACAACATTTAGGCTGTGAGCTGTCTATAGCTGCCGACTTCATTCGCAGACGTTGTGCTATTTATTCAAAAAATGAACCACATTTCGAGCTATTAATAGCCCCATAGACGCAAGTGTGAAACGAAATTGCGCACCAACCGACATTAAAACATTTGTTGAGAGTGTATGTTGCACCGCTGGCTCACCAATCGATTTTTCTTTGGAGATCTTTCGCATTCGGGTTACTGACTTTTGACTTATAAGATTTTCGTGGTCCGAGAAAACAAATGTTGCTCCCTGATGTGCTGTAGCGGTGGGTGAATGCCTCGGAAGAATTGGATGAGCAAATCAAAAAAGAATGGTGGGCGAAGCTAAATGTTTTCTGCGGTTATCTGAAAACGCTGCCAAATGGGCAGTGACCCTTTTCATGACTGACCAACAATGCAGCGCACGTGTGGGCTGCCAGAGCTGGAATTTAAAATGAACACATGCAGGGTCTGGGAATAATAACATTTTTATTTCTTCCTCTTGCCTCTTGACACTATAATACTTCTCCAGACTGCTGTTGTGGTCCAAAATCAATACAGGTGAAATCCAAAATAAGATAGGTGTCGACGTATTGGGGATGTACTTTGGTATATGCCCTGCTCCAGCCTAATACGTGTAGAAAGAGTACCTGCCTGCCTTACCCTGCATGAAGGAATCAGATGTGGTCAATTTAAAACTTGATGACTTGCATTGATTTCTGTAATAATTTTAGTAACTATTTGTACAGTACATCTATTTATTTATATGCGTAGGGTTTTTGCTACATGAGTGCTTTATACCTTGTTGCAAATATTTAACACAACATTGCCAGACGAGGCAAAATTCTTAGTAATATTGTCAAAAACGATGACTTGTTTGGTATCTGACGTATTTTTGAAATAATAAGCCCATTTGCAAAACATTGCAAAATGCAGTTCTACTTTGTGTAACTTTTTTAATTCTCATATTCTGGATGAGGTCATTCAAATACAGCTGAATATGCACGTAGATAAGGATAAGCTATGTGAATGGTTGGCATTCGTTGCATTTTAATGACGGCATTTCAAGTCTCAGATACACTTCCGGAAGCCGACTCCTTAACAGAATGAGTGTTTACTTCCAAATGCTTGTTTTTTCAGAAAATTGTACAAGAAATATTTAGTAATTTCGTATTTAGTTGACGGCTTGCAGTCTGGCAGTGATTTCAGTTAAATTAGAAAGTACGGGTTTAGGTTAGTTTATGTTAGGTAGGTTATTCGGGCACAAAAAACAATAGATAAGTAAAATGAATGGATAAATTCCAATTTCATCATTTCTGGTTTTCTATTTTTTGTTTTGTCGTGTTGTTGTTTATTGAATTTTTTATTTTTCATTATTTTACAACGAGAAAGCGGGTTTCTCCTAATGATTCGTAAGCTGGCAGTGATTGCCTAAGTAGTGGACTAAGTAAATGACGTTTTTGGTTAGTGTCGGTTAGGATGGGATAAGTTGGGTTGATTTAGGTTATGTCAGGTCAGGATTAAGACAAAAAATAAACAAAAAGCACATGAAATAAACAAGAAAAAATAAAAAAGAGATGAATTACGGTAGCTAGGAAGGTGTTATTCTTGGGTTGAAAGACATATTTTTGTTCACATTTAAAGCAGGGACAATATTGTGGTATATCCTAAATATTTTGTGCGCATTTGGAGCAAGTGTAAATCAAAGATCATACTCGTTTTGTTGTGTACATCACAATTAACTACACTTTGATCACATTAGTTTAAGTATCGATGAATAATTGACACGCGGAGGCCCAATTAGCATATACACTGTAGTTGCTCATGTAAACATTTGAGATATTTAGTTAACTATGCTCGTTGAGCGAATTTAATGCAAGCCAGATCTGATCAGCCTCTGGCATTAATCGATTGCCGAAAACTCTCTAATTCTATGGCATACAGTAAAATGCACGGAATAGAACTATAATTTAACGCGTAATTTTCTATTTCGTGTAGAAAAAAACAGCAATACTTTCGAATAAATGTTGGCCGATCCCTGATCAATCCTTTATACTTCAGCTTCGGAAGAAATTATCGTTGATATGATTTTTTTTTGCACAAACATAACAACGCCTATTGTTCTCAATTATTGACGACGTTTATCCATCTGAAATGTGCAGATGTGTTTTCCGATGACGTGATTGACGTCAAGATCACAGTTTTCTGACCTTTGCGTTTGACCAGCAGTTCCTTGACGTCATTCAGGTCGGTTAATACGTGGTTTGGAAAACGTTCGCCTAAGGTGCTTTCCACCGAGGCGTCTAGTATAATCTTGTGGGTGGTTGTTGTTGGATGTCTTATTAATAATAAATACCTAATTGGTATTGAAATATTACGTGCTTTATTGGTATAAATATGGCCTGTAGCATTGCTCCGGAATTTCATTTTGCTGTTATTGGCAGGTTGCTGCAGTGAATTGAATATAATCTTAGGCGATAAAGATAAACATTACTGTAGTATCAATGGAGGATGCATTAAACTACTGAATTACTTAAACGAACGTTATTCTTGACACGGAATTACTCACCATATAAACAATTCAGGTTTACCCCAGACCTGGAAAACATGGAAAGTGAGGGAAAATTGATTTACTTTGAAAAACTCAGGAAAATTCAGCAAACCAATAACAGATTTCGCATAGCTACTTATTAGCTTCACAAAAAATCAAAAGATGACAAGCGATTATGTGACAGAAATTAAAAAAATGTAAATTTGCTGTTTTCTCGTGGAAATTTGGGTTTATGTACTGTACATACGCATAATAAGTAATAAGTACAGCATCCCTTACATTGGCATGTAAGTAGTGCTATTTTTGCATTTTCAGTCGTGAGGGTGTTCAGGGAAATTTGTAATAAAACCTAGAAAAGTCAGGGGAGTTGAAAATTTTATTTCTGGAGGAACACTGTCATTGTTCAGCCTTAAGAGTTAGCATTGCAATTGGTACTTAACTTCGAACGAGGTATAGGCTCGTGTCCCATAGTTTTTATCGTTCTCAGAGCAACGTCACTTTTTATGAGATTGGCCTAGAAGTGCAGAATTCGCCTTCTTCCACGGTTTAACGAGCAATTAGTAAGGTACTCTTCTCATCCACTTTTGGAAAGCAGTTCAGTGAACGAATTAATAACGAGCAAAATGTGCAATTAGGAAATGCAGAACGTGTGCCTTATCACCCAAGCGTGTCCACTAGTTTGCGCACCCCCTCCTACATTGAATCTCAAGATTACGCTTGTCAGCATACTACATCTTGCATAATGATGCCAATTTTCCATCTAAAACAATAAAATACGTGGCATTTTGAGATATTTTCAAAACGCTCAAATTGGCTTCCAGAATTTCAAGTCACCCCTACGTTTCTCCTTTAATCGCTTTGGTATTCATATCACGTCTAGGTTTCATCCTCGACCCAATTATTCTCATTATGGGTCCTACAACTCCTACAATTGCAAAACCTTAAAAGGAAACCGTTTCCCTCAAAAAACGACCTAGGAACAGCAGCAGGCAATCACTGTTAGCATCCAAACCATGCATGTTTGCCATGCAGGAAGTTTTAAGGGAAAAGCGTGCTTGACCCTGAATGACTGCTTTAATTGTTCAACCGCAAATTGCCATAAGTGCATACAGTAGATATGACCCGAGCTTCATAGAGTTACATACATGTACATGTAGGCACATTTTGAATGTAATAACTAAACATCTTTATACCACATTTATTACTGTTTAGAAAGCCTGGTGTGACGTATTGCTGAAAAGCAGGAAATAACTGGTTACTCGATCTGTTTTTAAAACTTTTTTTTCTGTTTCAGGCATTTTGAATTGCATAAATTGCTCGAATTCTAGTTTTTGGGGCTCTTTATCGCCAGATGGATATCTTACATTTACAGTTTATTTGTGAAAAGGATGTACCTAGCATTGCCTTTGGTTCCGCTGCGCTGGCAGTTTTCCAGAGAGATTTCAATTGGAGCATGTAAGTAAATATTCATTTTTGCTCATGTGTCAATATTTCTGAAAGAAACAAACGCTGAACAAGTCTCATGTGCAGAAAAAATAGTTTTGGTGGCCGATTATGTTGCGGTTAGTCACGCAATTGAACCCTTTGTATATGCATTTGAAGAGCCTTCTGTTAAAATATACAGTGAACATATACAGTTGCAGTACATATACAATTGCAGAACATAGACATATATAGTAACATATACAGTTGTTGTGGTTAGTCAGTGCAATTGAACACATTGTATACATGTACATGCATTTGAAAAGCCTTCTGCTAACATATACAGAGAAATCCCTGTAGTTGGACGTGGATAAGTCGGACACCCCATCATGTTTGACAGTTTTCTCTGCACCGGATGTGTGCCATAAGATTGACATTATAGGCAAGTTGGACAGAGGACCCCTCATACTGTATATGGGAGAAAAGTTTAGGTAATGAGACCATGGGATCACAAAATTAATTTGAAACACGTGCTCCATCATGTTGACTAAGGGCTTTGTTATCCTTTTTCAAACCACTCTTTGGCATGAACCACTTAATGTTGAAGAAAAATGTTATTTCCCATACGTTATTTGGTATTCTTAGCAGTGGCCTTTCATTTGAGAAATTTGCACCATATGTGCCCGACTTAAGGAGATTTAAGTTAAAAAAGTTTGGGTCTGATTTTTAAGAAAAGATATAGATTTCGACTAAGTCGACTACGATTACTTCGCTAGAACATCATTACCAGTGGCATTAATTATGATTGAAATTCTATTAACATACACTGTACATGTACATGTAAGCAAGATCAGTTAGAAATTTTGTGTATGTTATGTTATAAGCATCGATGTCATTTCCTGGTGTCACCTTGCAAAGTCATATACATAGACATACATGGCTTAATCTTTGAGAATATCGACTGCTGGCAGGATCAACCAGGTATGAATGGCCCAATAAACCATTACGGATTTAATGAGGCAGGGCACTATCAGGCACGGCAAGGAAGCAGTTTTCCAGAGTAATCTGCACACTTTCCAAATAGGATTTTCAGTTAAACCCAACCTAAACTGCAGTTGGAATGCCACAGACTGCGGTATTTGGCGTGACCAAGGTTAATAAACTACCTCGGAATCATGCGGTTAGCGACTGAATGTTGGTGCACTCAGAACGTTGACCTATTTGTGTAGTGAGGCTCGCATTAGATGTCATTTCAATGCGGGTGGCTAAGTCGTTGGATGTGTATTATGCAAATGGCAACGGGGATGGTATTCCATGCCGTGTCTTCCTAAGTCGAGGATTAGCCATCCACGTAGCATCAACCAACGACATTACAGCATCAACTCTGGAAGTTACAATTAATGCGACTGTGGAGGCTTTGAACCCACACACCGTTTGTTACACAAAAAATCCGCACTAAGAATACTAAACGGGAAATCCGGATATTGATTTTTGGCGCCTAAAAATTACGTCATAAAATTCATTTGCAGACATGAAATTGTGAAGCCACACTGCATATGAATGAAGGTTTTTAGAAACCCACTGCCTGTTAGCTTCGCTAATGACGATTGATGGGAAGGCTTGATGAGAAGCGCAAGGTCATCAATTCATCTAATTAACTGTGCGCTAATGATAGCGTTACTTTAAAAACTGAACATCTGCATGTAGAATTCTGCAGTAAACTTGATACGAACGAAAAACATAGTTTTCCAAAAATACATTACCATGTTTCGTAAACTTTTATAAAAATAAATTGGAAAACCTGGAATTATCAGGGAATTTATAAAACACCATCAACAATGAAATTGTAACTTAAAAAATCACTAATGAAATTGTAAATCAAACAAAAATCAATAATGAAATTATCTACTAAACCAGTAATTCAAATTTCCTGTTTCCTTTCGAAATTTTTTTTCTTTTTTAAATGTAATAAGGACTAAAATATGTAGCTTACCGTACCTTATGTTGGATAAATTTTGTCATTTTTCATAAAAAAACTGAAAAAGTCAGGGAAGTTGAGAATTTCATTTCTGGAGGAAACCTATAGTATGTGTCTACTTTAACTTATTAATATTTCTGTCTCTCATTTAGAGAACACCACCAATAATGAAATTGTAAATTTAAAAAAATCAATAATGAAATTGTAAATCAAACAAAAATCAATAATGAAACTACCAAATAAACAAGTAATTCAAATTTGCTGTTTCCATACGAAAATTTTTCTTTTTTTTAATGTAATAAGGATAAAATATGCACTTTGCACTTTGCAGGACATTATGTTGGGTCAGTTTTGTCATATTTTTCATATTCGTGCTCATGGTGGTCTGGAAAATTTCTTTAATTTCTGGAGGAAACCTATGTGTCTACTTTAACTTATTAATATTTCTGTCTCTGTCGTTTTGGCTTCCCCTCTCTATACAACGTCATTCAACTTGGGCATTTCTGTGAATCCAACTCGTTTACGAGCAAAAATTTGTAACGACATTGACATAATTCTGGACCATTTGTAGCTATAACCGAGCCAGCTTCGCCATGCCCATGAGGCTGTATTTCTTTTATTCGCATTAATATTTTCTACTGCAGTAAAACGGTTGCTGCAGTTCTACATCTGACTGTTGCATGTACTTGTATCGGTTTTTGCCCATGAAGGGAATTCTGAGGCCATCATTTCTCAATTTTCATCGCTTCGCTCGATCACCAATTCTGTGGCATGAATAAAAAGTGTGTAAGCGTTGCTGGATGCAGTTCCTTTATTGGGTTTTTCTTGTGTGATTCTTGCCAAGATTTCTGTATTCGCCTTTCACTGTCAGATGCAGTAAAATTTTTAGAAGTGTGGGTTTCGGATTGTACCACAAAAAGATAAACAATGCATTTTTGCATGGTATGTCCATGAAAAGCACGTTTTGGCAGGTACACGTATGGATGTTTCGTTGCCATATTTAAAATTTTAAAATGGCATGCGTAGGCTGTTTCATGGTTGCTCAACACAATGGATGAAAGTTGCAAAGTTTCTTATGATAGGTGATCTTATTCAGATTGTGCTTGTATTTCTAGGCAGAGAAATGGAACTGAGTGCATGTTGAAAAATTTACAGTATACTGACATCTATCACGTCAACACAATGGATGAAAGTTAACTTGTTTGATATCAGTATACTGTAAATATATCAACATGCACTCAGTTCCAGTCATCTACCTAGAAATACAAGCACAAACTGTATAAGATCAACCCACCATATGAAACTTTGCAAGATATTTATTGACAGCATGTTGCGCAATTTTTTAATTTAATACTGATTTTTTATGGATTTTATGTGGGAAAAAGGTTAATGATTTCAAAAACCATAATTTCAAAGGCCAATAATTCTTGCGGAACGCTGTTTACCTGATCTTTGAAAACTATCCAAGATACAATCATGCAGGTTTTCAAGAGTTCTGCCCAAACCTTGTTTTCATATTATTTTAAACTTTTATAAAGGCTTCCTTAGACAACAAGTTTTATGATTCCAAAAAAACATAATTCAAAAGCCAATAATTCTTGTGAAACGCTGCTTGCCTGATCGTGGAAAAATCTCAAAGCTGTAATCATGCAGTTCTTCAAGAGTTCTCCCCAAACTTAGAATTATTTCGAAAATCATGAAAGAAAAAATTGATTAGATTGGCCACGGTGGTTCTTTGCTGTTATTGTTGTCAATCAGAACGTAACAACGGCCGATCAATACGACAGGAAATGATGCCTTGTGGTCATTTGGAGAAAATGTTCGTTATATCAATGGAAAGTATGAAAACATTTCCCATTGCTGGTTATCGATTAGACCAATTTACTTAACTGATCCGGATGTCTAATCGTGTTGAATTGTAACTTGATAGACCCATATATAAGATGGCGACTCTTAGGCGCCTTTAGGCTGCAGGATTGAATTTATATGCTCTGTCCTATTACATGGAAGATTATAGCAAAGAGCACTTGGCACGTGATGCTGTTTTTATAGCCAGTTCAACCGCGCTATTTGGTTTTCAAGGGCAGTTTCTCGGTCCTCCCTTAGCTAATATGCTTTTAGGCTCGCTTTTCCATCATTACAAGTATTAGACGTAAGTTTCTAAGCCTGAAATAAGTTCTGGCACTATACCCTTTTGCGTCAGATGAGCTCAGTTGTTTAGACAGATAACAAGGATTACCAAAAGTGCTTTAACAGATATAAGGTGGCCTTCAATTATTGCGCAGTATAGCCAGCAGCAATTTTTCTTGTGCTAAGGACGACTTAACACGCTTAGTATTGATTAGCTGTAGTACTTATTGTTGATTTTGCTATCATTTTGACATGCAAATGTTTGTTTAGTTAGGCGTTTTATCCATGAATGGAACCACAACATGAAATGCATGACTTAACGCGAATAATAATGTCCTGTTATCGAACAATATTCTAATATGAAACTTCAG
Organism: Kryphioiulus occultus; assembly: GCA_034687865.1. NCBI lineage: Eukaryota > Metazoa > Arthropoda > Diplopoda > Julida > Julidae > Kryphioiulus > Kryphioiulus occultus. Next base: position 27,161 of record JAQGAF010000383.1, read on the forward strand.
TGCATTAAACACTGTAAATACACGTAGTTGTGTAAAGAACTTAACGATCAACAAACACCTGAACACCGAATTCATTGGAATTTAACGATGGTTTGACAGCTCATTTAGAAGTTCTTGTCTCTGGAAATAGCCCTGGTTTCGCTGAAATGGAAGGAAAATTGATGTACATGTACATGTAAGTAGTATTACAAGGTTGCATAAAAAACATTGGTTTCCTGTCCAGAAGCAATTTGCTGGAGCATTTGAGTTTTTCTTCCAATTTGTGGTCATGATGGTCGCAGTTTTCCGGTGCTTAAAGTAATGACGAAAAATTGTGATAAATGTATTGCTAAACAAACGGTCACCATAGAAATGCCCTTGAACGTCAATGTCAAAATTTGCTTTTCATGTACTGAAGCATTGCTGTAAGTGATAGAACGGACTCGCTGTAATTTTAATTAAGTCTCGAGGCTATCACATTAAAACCCTTTTTATGCTATACCGGTATTTCAGTAGCATTTGAAATATTTTCAAAATGGAGCTTTGGTAGCATGTCCTTAAGCACCATTGCACATTACGAATGCAAATGATATGTTTTCAATTTCATCGTATTTGGGAAAGAGATATGAAAATGTTTTTGAGTACTGACTATTCTTTGCCCCCTAAATGTATTAAAATTTGATTTTATGCAATGATATTAAAAGCTCGATAACAGGATTAGAGTACATGTCATTTTTAAAAAATGAAAAATTGTCAATATTTAAGTTGGGATTACTGCAGCCACTTAATTTAAATGTGATGGGTTAGAATTCTATTTATAGTAAAGCATTGAAAGATTCTCAAAAGTTTAGTTTTCTAATACCTATGAGTAGCTACTGTACATGAATTTACATTAGAACGAACAGCTTGCGTTTCAAATTTTGTGATACCCCCTGGAGAAATGTCTAAAGGTATGAGAAGCTGTACTCATAATGAGCTGCTAAGGTATATGTACGGAAAATCAACTGTATTTCATGCTAAAACTTGCAAATTTTAATGGACTCAACACATTAATGAGTCCAATTTGTCGTTAATTTGATGGATGGTTTATTTCCAATGCAGCTAGATCAAAGTAATATGTTGGGTGGTCCCTATTGAAAACTCATGTCAAGTTGTGGTTGGGAGAGTCAGTCAAGCCACAAGAATTAATTAGAAGGGTCATTGGTCTAGCCTTAGAATAGAAGGTGGGAATGGAACGAAAGAAATAGAATTAGGAAAGTTATTACCTGACAGAACCCCCGAGCTAAGATACAGTCTGTTTAATTGCAGTAAACGTTTATGTTTATTACGCAACAGTGAAATCTACTTGTAAGCTAGAGAATATGATGAAAATTTTTGATTGCTGTCAAGTTATGGTACAAATTAGCGGTACGCTCAAATTAGGTTATCTGCAAAACAACCCCCTGCCCTTGTTAATCGTTTTATATTATGGGAATAAACGTTTCCCACCTGCAGAGAATGGTTTAATTATCTTGATTTTTTAATTGGCTTTAAAATGTTACGATTTGCTCCAATTTGGAAGTTACATTACCCATTGAAGAATTTGCTTCTGCTGGTTAGCATATTTTGCAATAATATTTGAAAATAAATGTAGCAAAAAAATAATCCCAATGATGTAGTGGATAGTCCTTGTCAAACATCGAACATAATCGTTGCCATGATGAACTTTTTAATCCTATGGTAGTCTTGAGACTAACTACGAAAGTGTTAGACAAAGGGTTTCCAACCTATTTTGCAGGATTTGGGAGTCCCTACATTCTGCTTGAGTGCGTAATACATGTAGCTCTTTTATGGAAAATGGTGTCCAATGTGTCTGCATTCGCATCGCAAGCACATCCTGTCTTGATGAATTGCTTTAGTCTCACTTCGGTTGACTGGTTAATTGACCTTACTTCTTCCTGATTTTTATTAAATTCTTTTTCACCACTAGGCTGGAAATGAGCAGGCCTCACATACATCAAAACAAGTTCTTCCATTCACACCAATGCTATCGCCAAGGAAACTTTCTTTCTAAAGGGAATCGTTGATGCTATTTCGAACCTGATTTTTGGCATGTTTTGCGTGACCAACGAAATTTAAGTTTTCAGCATTGATCACTATTATAACGCAACATCCGTTCCAGTTTCTGAATTGAGTTTGAATGTGTGGCAAGCAAGCCAGCAAAACCGAATGAACGGAAACGGAAAGCTGTCTTGTTTTATTATCATCTTAATTTTTTTTTACTCCTTTTGATACTTTGATCAAAACGAGCTGTTTTTAGTGAAAGAAATTCCAGCCTCAAAGGGATGATGCTGCGGAATTGTTATTGTGAAAAATCTGATTTACTGCCCCGTATACATTTTTAGGCAATATTTCGGGAAAATGTTGATAATGAAGGTAACGATGCCAGCAAAATTTTTATAAAACTTTTCTGTAGATTCAAAATGGATTTTAGCCCCCATTTATGTAATAATTTATTAAGTTTTTGTTTTTGAAACGCTTGAGCACTATATATGAATTTTAGTGGACGTTTCATAAAGAATTTTAAGCGAAACTTAGTTTCTAGAGCCATCTAGAGCCATTTTGAATTTTACTGAAGCTCTCTTAAGAAAGATTTCTTGAAAAAAAAATCGGCTCAAATGTACTTTCTATTGATGCTTAGACACGCAGTAGTAAGCCCTCAACAGAATGGAAGAAAAATTAAATTAAAGTGTTTTACAAATAACAATAAACTACCTCAAATTCCCTGACATCCTTGATATTTTCAAGAATTCCATGAAATTCTCTGACTTTCCGTAAGCCAGTGGGAACCATGACTCATCAAAAATATTTTCTAGAACGAGTTTCCACAAATTTGTTTCAAGTGCTAGAAATATGGAAACATTTTGAGGAAACATGTTCCACAATCCATGATTTCATGTGTGGACAAGGCTTAAAGCATAGCACAAACTTAAACCATTTTGCGAAAACATGTTTATCGGGAAACATGGCTAAGAGAAAATGTTTTCTAGAAGGAGTTTGTGGAAACAAGTTTCCACAAACATAGCGTTAACATTACTTGCAAACAAAGGAAATGTTTGCAGAAACAACCTTTTTCTGCAAACATGTGGAAACATTTTGAGGAAACATGTTACACAATCCATGTTTCCTGGAAATGTTTGCCAGGGTTGACATGGCTTAAATGGCTGTAAAACATTTTGCGAAAACATATTTCTCGGGAAACATGGCTCAGAGAAAATGTTTTCTAGGACGAGTTTGTGGAAACATGTTTCCACAAACATAGCGTCCATATTACCAGCAAAAAAGGAAATGTTTGCAGAAACAGCCCTTTTTCAGCAAACATGTTTCCACAAATTTGTTTTACGTGCTAGAAATGTGGAAACTTTTTGAGATGTTCCACAATCCATGTTCCAGGAAAAAATTTAAGCCTGGGAAAATCAGGGGATTGTTCCAGAAAACTGGTAGGTTGCAGTGGTAACCAATTTGAAACAAATACCACCAATTTGCAATCAGCCTTGCAAGCACTCTGCAATCACTTTTTCCCACGATCGTGTTTCGAGGCTAGAATTTCCCTCACTTGGGACTGAACGCTCCGCAGCCTCCGTTACGTAAATGTTGCGATTGTCTGCATCAATTTCAAGGCGCCTGAGGGTAGCGCGGATTTCCCCCCCACGTTGCTATCAAACCTTCCAACCTTCTCAGTCACCATTCACCAGTCGACAGTGTGTGGTGGCTCACGCTGCTTGTTCCTTCGCTTGTGGTAACTTTGCTCGCCACAACAGCGTACTGTTATTAGGAGTTCATGAAACAGTAACGAATTGTGATGGGCTACTATTGGAAGGATGACTGTGGGAACAATTTAACTGCGAAAAGGTAGGCCCCATAATTGAAACAATTATTAGCCACATTAAGAATGCGTTAAAAAGGTCAAAGTTCTTTGCGCTTTTAACGAAGACAACAGACGTCTGGAGAATGACTTCTGCTTCTCTAGTTGAACAATATTGACGCATGATTTGCATTCGTTAATTATGCAAATGAGGCGCTGCTCTGCAGTTTGTCACTTTCGTCTACTTCAGACTACTTGACGTTTGAGTGAACCCAAATCGTCGTTTTTGTAACTTATAATGCTGGAAAAGTAAATTGTTCCACTCAATAAAAAGTGGACTTTTTTGTAAACTCAACATTAGATATTTTGACTTTTTTGCTCAGCTGATTGATCGCCACTGCACAACTGACAGGCCTAATAGAATTCTTGCAGTGGAGCAGTAGCCAAAAAGACCCATGTGGGTGGACCAGGTCGATAAAACAAGTTGGACAATCAAAATATGTAGCAAAAAATAACGGAAATCAAATGAATAAGCAGTTTTTTGTGCGAATGTACATGTGTTTTACGGACATTATTATTGTTTGCTTGCCCGTTATCAGGATGCGTTCCAAATTTAAACTGCAGACTGTGTTGCCAAAAAATTCCGTTTTTCCATGGCCCCCATCCTTGAAATGAACGTCTGCATGCATAATTAAAAATTGCATCGCCCAAAGGCCCTTGGCTTCCAGCAAGGTTAATGATTTTCCGATACGATTTTGGTGTACAGATGCTGTGAAGGTTATCTGTACTCGTCACGAAACATTATTTGGTGCAAAATATGTTGTGTATAATATTCAAAATTGTTCAAAGTACATGTATGTGAGTTTGGAATGCTGAGCTTGCTACACACACTGACAGTCGTGCTTTTGATTGGTGAAGCCGTGAAGTGATCATGAGGAATGGAATCTCTAAGAAATCTTTCAACCATCATCGAAATAGTCTTTTGAAAATAATTTTTTTGCTATCTCCTTTGGAGTTCAGGATTTTTCTTATTGTTATTCTTATTTGTACATGCAAATGCATACATGTAGTTTGCCTCAGCTACTGCAAACATCTACAGGCTTGGTTTTCTGCCTTCATTCAAATGTACAAAATGGCTTTTAAGGCGTTGTCAATCTTGTCAAAATTCTTGGAGACTTGCTGATTTTGAAAGAAAATTTTTTTAACTCATGTTGGTTCTGAAGATCTGTGCTTTATACGAGTGTTCTTTGAAGAATCCTTGAAAGAAATCGTTCAACTCGAAAATACGTTTTCTTAGTTGTACTGTATACATGTACATGTATGTCATATAACCAGATCGTCTTCGTTGTTGGTAACTTTGGATATGCTAAAGCGCAGACTCTACCTCAAATATCCACAAAATATATAGACGTTTTACCTGTTTAACTTAACCTATCCTAAAATAAGCTGAAAATGAAATTTGAGTAGCTGCCCCTAACCACCAAGCAATCACTGCCAGCATGCGAGCTTTTAGGTGAAAGCCACTTGCTCATATTGTCTATGACGGGGCAGGGTATAATCTGTAGTACATCTGTAACTTATTCACTGCTAGGTGTTATTACGGTTTCCGTTATTATAAGTTTCATGAAATATTGTAATATTAATTGTCCCCACTTAAGATACTTTTGCTTTATCCATTGCCACTCAACTCAATTCGCTTGGTTTACCATAGAATCGTGGCACTTGCGTCCCATCAATATCTAAGTATGATTCAGCAATGTTGTTTTTCTACTTTTTTTGTGAAAATCCTCTTGCACGTACCACTTGCTAGGTGAATGCGACCATAAAAAGTCCTTACTATTGCCACCTGCCCGTCATCACCATGGTAGCTGAATGTGCTGTTGGATGCGGAAGTAACAAATTGCTTGCCATCGCCATAGCACAGTAAATGGAGCAAAGATGTTAACAGGCGCAACAGCCGATTGAAAGTAAATGTTGCAATGCTCACACTCACATGCAGTCAGTTTATTTTTAGTAAAAATGGAAATACTGAAGAAGATAGAATAAGTTATCATATACGAGGCGAATATTGCCTTGTTATCACTTGACACTACCATTAACCCCATCACCAACCAACCAACTATGTAAATGTTTAACTCCTTGCTAGTTTCCCGTACCTGTTTCATTCTTATATGTTAGATAAGTATGGTTGAAATATAACTATTTTGTGCACATTTGGGGCAGGGAATAATGTGACGTCCATGAGTGTCCTAAGAAAATTGTAGTAGAAGTGATCTGAAGAAAATTACCAGTCACTGTTCAGTATTGTCACTGGACATTGCAGGCAATTTTGGTGTACAAAATATTTTTCAACCCATTTTTTACATGTAATGTATGGCTAGGCAGAAGACTATAGATTTCATGATGTTTGTCTTTGGACCCATTCAGAAATTCAGTCGAAACGTACTAAGCAGTTTAGCATGATTTTATTATTTCTTGAATATGGTAAAAATAACTTTCTGATAAAAGGTTTTGTGGGTAATAAAGGAAAAGTTTTTAAAGCTAACTGGCAATTTAATCGTCCATGAGCAGCAATTTGCAACCCTTGTTTTCTACTTCGAAATGATGGCCCAGATATCACCATATTTCACACAGCACTAACAATAATGAATAATTGCGATTTATTGCTCGATCGTCGGCGCCAGAATTAATCAGTTTAATTTGGGGCTATAAACTAATTATGGGGAATCTATCATGCTGCTTCTGAAAACATAATTATATCATTTTCCCATTTCTAAAATATGGTTTCTGTATATTTAATTTTCGAATAGATAATCTGAGCAGCTAGTGCACCAAAAGTGCAACACCCTATCACACTTTGTTACACAAGTTTGGGCTGCACTTTACATTATGCCCTCTCTACCATTGATACTGTGAGAAAGTTTGTTTATCCTAACGGCTCGAATGCTGGTAGAGATTGCCTAAAGGTTGATCAGCTAAATAATGAAAGTAAGTTTTCAGTTTGTCTGGCTAGAAATAACAAACAAAAAACAGAAAAATTACACAAAGGATAAATTGCGACAGCTAAGATACATGTAGGGGTGTCATTCTTGTATTCTAGGCAAAAAGTGTTCAAATATAAATATAAAAATATTTATATTACACATTTTCAAGGCATACAGTATATACATGTACATGAAGTTTTTTTTACGAAGAATAGAACAACCAAGGTTGATTTTTCACCATTTGACCACGGCATGGTAGGAGTTTTAAATGACGTTTTATTTTATCGAAAAAAGACGGTTGCTATTGATCACTAAACTACGTAACGCGATTGTTCAAATTGTGTTTTTGTGCACACGGAGGCGTTCCAAAGAATATAGCTTGTGACATTTCGAAGTGACGAATAGTTAGTGGAAATAAGTCGTTGCTTTTATTAAGTGGCTTATCAGCGCCACGAGAACTCCATGGTCGACTTTTCGTGTCCATCGTCATTCCCTCGTGGTCTTCAGCGACTTGACAGAATGTCTGTCAACTCATTGTCTTGTTCGTGAGGTTGCCAATTCCGTGCAAACGGAAGCAGTTCACTGGGCTAATTACGGCTGTTTTTCGAAAGAAATCGTTTTGTTTGAGCTTGAAAGTGGTTTCTGAAAAAGAGGTTCATCATGCAGTGATAAATTGATCATTGGCTTGTTGGAACAGGATGCTTATTTGTAAGTATTGGAGAGATTGTGCGTTTTTTCGCTTACTTTCTCGTTTTTTTGCTTCCGCTTTTTTGGGATGTGTAAGTTGCATAAAATAAGAAAGTAGGTCGTCAATTACCAGTGTAACTGTTTAACAGATGCAGCGATTTAAACCATGCAATTTAAAGTTGGTAAACTAGATTCTGGAATCGGACGTTGGATTCGTGTTTTATAAGATTTAGGATTCTTTACTGATACTCCATGGTCACTACCAACCTGGAAAACCTAGAAACTTCAGGGAATTATATATTCAACCTGGAAAACTTTGAAAACTTAGGGAAAGTTGAATTGAAACCTGAAAATTTTCATTGTCGAAATTGCATTTTGTTTTTGTACGTTATAATTCTGAGAAATCGGCATACAAATGATGGCCTGATAATCAATTCTACCATTCCAATAAAATCCAGTTTTTGTGATTAAGGTATTCAAAAAAATGTGTTAGCTGCGCTCCTACATTAATTGTACTTTATGCATTATTGGTGATTTAGATTACACAAAAAATAAAATCGCCACCAGTGGTGCCTACGTTATTAATATTTCCATTATTTCTGATAATTTTTTATTCAAGTTTTGTGTATGAAGTTAATATTTCTCAATATTAATGATGATGAAATTTTCAAAATGGCCTGGAACCTATTATTGGTGATCTAGCTTTTATAAAAAATCCCTCAAATTTCTTAAATTTAATTCCATAAAAATATTTCAATGCAAATTTACCTAAAATCCATTATTGCTGGCGGTTTTTCAAAGAAATGGTCCTAACATTCAGCGTTGGGATACATTTGTTTGGTGATGTTGACAACGCCTACCATTTGAGAATATGCCCCCGACAAACTCAAGGAATTTCGTTTCCGGAAATCAGTAATCACCACGTTACTCATCCCTTAAATATCAAGACGTGTCCTTCGTTGTTTTCTCAATTGGTTTCCTGGGAATAATAAACAAATGGTAGTAATTTGGCAGCATGAAACGTTTGTTGCTAAAATTGGTTGAAAAATTCCTGATTTCAATAGGTACGAGTAAGGCTAAGATGTGTCACTTAGGGTAGGAAAGAGCCATTATCGAAAATGGCAGCCTTTCTTCGGTAATTTACATTGCCTTCACCAGACCATCAATCTTAATTAAGTTATTTAAAAACTTAGTTGCAGCATATCGTATTGCCTTTGACTATATCTCACGTTTTCGCCGGTGATGTTAAGTAATGTCAACTGTGGAGTCAAACGTCCGATGCCCAATTCTGTGAATTTACACTAATTGCACGTAATGACACTGACAAAAATCGTATCCGTATTACAACAATTAAAGTAGCAATCTTTAGTTTTCCTATGGACGCCATTTTCGATTCTACAGATTACAGCGCCGCCTGTGAACAAAACACGTAAAATCAAAAGCCTTACAGTAGTACCAACTCCCTCGTGACTCAGTTTTTTAAATTATTTTTGTAATAAATGTTGGACTTTATGATCACCCTGTAAAACACTGTTTTGTGAGAATCAACTTTACCTTCATTAAAATGACATTTCTATCGACATTTCCATAACAACTGGCAGACTAGATTATTTTGATACTAAATAATATTATAGCAGTAAACATCTTACTTTATTGCTTCAGTTCTTGGCGGAAACTAGGAAGATGATTTTATTACCTGACCATAACTACTGTAGGCTAAACTGGTTAGAAATGCGTCAAATCGTAATAAACGAATTTGATGACGATTATTTGACAGGAACCTGACAGTTGGAGCTGAGATTCTAAAATTCTTAAACTTAACTTTTTCAAGCAATGCAATAACCACTGGACTTCTATTCGTAGTGATAAAATTGCTTCGTGGGCGAGAGTAATGGTTACTGGTAAATTCCTGAAACATGTGTTACCGTGGATCGATTTTTTCAATTTCCTAGAGGGCTAATGTTTTTTTTTTCAACTAAAAACTCGATTAATGGATGACCACCACCAGAGACAATGGATGTGTGATTTGTGAGTGTAAGAACTACTTTGACACCTTCTGACAGTTAAGCAATAACTTATACCAGAATTCGCTAAAATGATTAATGCCATAAACGTTGGGATTATAAGTCCATGGTCTCGTATCCCTTCGTTTACCAGTGCTAATTGACCTTCTGTAACAATAACTTCACCATAAATCCGTAAGGTTTTTAATATAAAGTGGCCAGTTTGGCTGGGAAGGATGGACCCCCATGTTGAATTCTGATCCGAGATGGCCAGCTGTTTCTTTATGAACTGTTGGGATTGCTAAATAATGCAATAAAATAACGCCAAATAATACACCTTTATTGGACACTTATGAAACACCAATGAAATTCCAAACTGCAGGGGCCCAGGAGAGCACTGCTTGCAGTGATAAATATCTGGGCTTAAAAAAAATTCCTAAACCTAAGTTATCAGCTTGTTGAAATGAAAACCATCCATTTCGGTTGTACGTTCTTGTTTATGATCCCATTTTACGTTTTCGGTTTTTTATTTAAAAATAAAACAAGCTGAGAATTAAAACAAACCTGTCCTGCTTATAGTGTAAGAGTATTAAGTTTCAGCTATTTTTTTCCGGAAATTGTATTTTGCGCATATCTTGTTCCCACCATTTAAGTTTCGGAAATTACATGGTCCAATTTAAAAGTAGAACATAATGAGAAAAACATTCTGTTTTGGCGAAAAACAGAACATTACGTTTTTAATTATAGTGTGATGTTGTTGAGTACTACTTTCCAGACGCTGTCATGGAACTTATGCAAAGCTTTCTGCAGTCGGTTAAATGATTCACTTGATATTCGGAATATTATTCCGAAAAATCTTTTATTTTAAATTTCGTTCTGGTAGCTTATGACTTATTGCTCTGCATCAAAATTTAAGATTGTTTGAGCAAAACCATTTTAAATGCTAATACGCTCTTGTAACATGTTCAAAATGTTTCTAAAAATCTTCATAACGTTAGTTCGTTTATTTCCTATCTAAAAATAAGGGGTATTATGGTCTCGAAGTTAATCTAAGAAACTTCTTCAGTCATTCAGTAGGCCAATGTAATATCAGTTGATCAAAATCTAACATGTGCGGGATCAAGGGCAACCTGATTAATTATCAACACAGTGCATATTCACTGGATTTACTTTGTGATGGATTTTAGACTAATATTGGGACCATTAAGTGACCTTTCAATAATTAATCAGACTCATGTGTACATAATTGGACGCTTTAATGAACTCTGATGCAAAGGTGAAAGCGCTTTGTAGCCAACCGGAAGTTCGAAGTAGCTAATGAAATTGCTCGATTAATAATGAATATCTTTTATCGATTGGCAAGGTTTGAATGACTACCAAATTGTGATGGATACAGAGTCAGCCACCTGGGTGATGCTCTGCAATTTCCTTTATGATTTGTACCAATAAACGATACACATTAGTCTTCAATTAGTGACGTCAGGCATTGCCAAACAGGCTTTGGTTTCAACAAACTAACATTAGTAACAAACAGTTCATCTAATGGCCTAATTGTGCGTGAGTGGTGTGCACTAGGTGTATACTGATACCATTTAGAAGAATTGTTTATCTGCATCTCATCTTTCCTAAAAGTATCTCCAACAAAATGGATGGCCAACTTCCTGTGATTTGCCCCATTAAGTGCATTGGTTTACAAATGGCATTTTTCCAAAGAACGAAGTTAAAACCAAAGTTTCCCATTTGTTCCAGGTCTCGTTTGTTAGCGAACTACAGTACACTGTAAGGCTGTATTTCCTTTCCACATAAAACTGCGTTTTTGTAGTTTTTCCCATTTATTCGTAGGCCTGTTCTTTAGAAAGGTTTTGTATTGTTTAACTCCATGTTATCTCCTGAAATTGTTTTAATTATACATCGGCATTTCGATTGAAATACGTACGCTTCTGTTTAAGCCATACATGAATGTTGAAAAACACAAACATTATTAAATGTAACGGTGGGGATCTTACCATAATTAAGTCATTTATATTCTGTTTAGTTTGGATTTAATATCAGCGGAGCCATACATACCAATGTTTTTGTGGCACTTATTTGATTAGCATTAACATGCCGGTTATTAATTAAATGGAAAAGAATCTTTAATGCTATATCTTTCCCTTTTGAAATGGTAGCATTTTTTCAACATGCTTGCTTTCATTAACTTAAAACGTAATTATGAAAAATTTAATTAACTAAATAAACCTGCAGGTTTTTTGGGAAATTAATATTGACTTAATTTGAATGAACTAGCAAGGTATGGTATTACTCTTAATTTATATTTCGTTTACATATTTTTACGTTTTGGAATTGATATTTACTGAAATCCTAATTAACTACATGTACATGAGGCCTACCGTAGACCAACAAAAAACGTTATACTGTAGATTTATAATAAGCAGTAAGCCTACATACTAGTAATTACATAATCTTCAGAGATTCTATGGATAATGTCTTAGTTATAATTAAGGCTTTTAATTAACATAAACAATCTAATAATTATATCTAAGTGATCATCCTAAATTGGTCAATGAACATAAGTTAATTAACTCTGTTTCGGATAGAGAAAAAGCCACACAAGACGTCGTTGTGTTAATTATAGGTTTCACTTTATGACCATTGGCAGAATTTACATTTGCCAAATTACAACCCAACGTTGATTTCGTTCAATCACAGGTATGTGCAGCATTACTAAATCAAGGCTTTACTGCAAACGTTGTATAGTTTCCTTTACAATAGCATTTGATTAGCCCCAAAATAGTCACATTAAATGAGCTTGGATCTAATGAAATTGCGTAACGTTTAATTTGAACTAGAGTGAGAAATTTAATCGAACACCAGTATAGTTGATTGGAGAAACTTTTTTAATATGCCGCCGAAGACTGCATAGGCTATGTGTCCTCGTTAAAAATACACATTTATTCTACCTAAATATATTTCATGCTTTCTATGCTAAAAAGCGATGGCGGAAATTGGATGCATGTAACCTACTTTTATTGATTTATTTTGCTCCAAGTTTGTCTGTTGGTTTTGCGAACTTTATTGGATTTTGTAAACAGTGGTGGCTCGGGACGCAAACAGCCCAACAGGAGCAGTCTTGCATTTCAGCAAAATTTAGACAAACATGTGCAGCACTGTACGTTTACAGGCTATTTGCACAACGAAAGCTTTCAACCATGGAACCCATATTCATTGCGTCAGTTAACTGCTATGGGCAGATTTACTCGAGCAGTTATTGAAAGAAATTATCAAATTTCGAAATGAAAGTTTTGATGCAAATAGGCTTCTCCAGTTCGCACATATTCCGCCCCAGGTAACTTTTTGCACTGTGTGAATGCAAACAACTTGGTGCAACTCAGAAGCACTATTAATGCTGCCATGATTAATTTTCTGAAGAATTGATATCATTTTCTTTGTCGAGCTATGTGCACCTTCTTGATGTCGTGTACTTGGCTCAATGGGACTTACAGACTTTAATCAAGATGTTTGTGTGGGCGACTGCTGGAAGTGCATTTTGCAGTAAACACAAGAGAACCAGTATCGAAACACAATTATCTCTGAGGCCATTACGATCTCTACCATCAACTTTAGTGTGAATTTGGCCATAGGGTGGCAAACTCTGCTTACATGAATGCGATGCAGGGAAAGTAGTCAATGTCTTCCAGAAATATTCGTTATTTCCCAAGGTGAATTGTATGTGAACAGTAATATCTTATTCGTAGATCAGGATTATTTCTTTGATTTCCATCCCTTGTGAATTTGATGAAGAATTGAAACATCTGGCGGAATTAAATGATTGGAAATGAACTATTAATAGCTTGAATGCCAAAGAGGTTTATGCTAGATAACGCCTTTGGGTATTAAAATGAATATTTCTAAGAAAGATATTCTTAGAATCAAGAGTTAATTGCCTATTGATTGTTATGATAGCGTGAAATTTGGGTCTATAGAATAAGCGACTGGGGTTATTTATGCGGTTCACATAGGATCGATTTTCTGCTTTCTTTCTTTTTTTGCTTCGCCCGCTTTATTTAATAAGATGAAATTGTTATTGAAGCAGATGCTACTCATTGACGTGTGGAATTCTTCACGTTTTCATGTAACATTTCAAAATGAGGTTGGTGATTACATTGCTTTCAATCATTTCCTAACGTATGCATTTGCTACCAAAATATTAATAGAACTCGTAACTGTTGTGCTTCTGCTTCGGAATCATTTCCAAATATTGATAAGGGCAGGGAACACAAATATTTGTTTTTTGGGAAAAAAAAAGGTTTTTCGATTGTGGAAATTGACTTAATAATGAGTTAATTTTTGTCGCTATTTTTGTGTTTTGCAGAACATACCTAATAGATTTCCCACTGGTTAGCCCTGGATTCCACACATAAAATTTGCCAGCTTGTCTTAAACAATGACGCACCATTTGCATTTTCGTCAGTATTATTGGCATGTCATCACACTTTTATAAATACAGTCATTCTGTGATTTGCTCAATCAGTCTAAATCACAAAAAAGATACAAAAACAACAACGTGCGATTATGGATTTCTGACTCACTTTGCAGAATCTTGTATTTTGGCCTGCTTGGTTTATTTTTTTTTTAAATCATACAGAATGTGGTTAGGCCTAATCGTGCCTATGTGTAGGTTGCGTTCTTGTATAGTATATCGAAAGTGTATTTGCATTCCATTATATGCACTTGGCGAATATTTTCTCGTATTTTTGTACTTTTTTCACTTAGTCTAATTTTGCTCTATTTACTTTAACTCAAGCAAGTTTGTTAAAATGTTTGCACAGCGATGTTCGATCTTCTGCACATACCGTGTTTTAATTTAGCTGGTTAATTAAACTGCCAATGAGTTACAGTACACTGCATTCATGTAAATAACTCGAGGACTATTCATTATTGTAATCAAACAATCAGTGTAGGAGTGATTACCTTATCGATTTTTAAAAATAGATTAGTGGTTTCTAATCATTTGTAAACATGTCATTGTTTGCACAAAATGATTTTTCACCAAAAAATGGCTCAGCGGAGCATATTTCATACGATTACATTGGCCCAGCGTAATTCTTTTTAATTGTATCACTTAAAAAGTGCTGTATGACATTAGAAATGCATCAACTTACTAGCATACGAATTCCGTTTATATTGAGCCAGCCAAGCAGTCATTTTTGTCTCATCAACACCATGAGCCTAAAATGAGAATTTAACGAACAAAATAGCTTACTTGGCCTCCCGTCCCACCCACCTCATCCTAATATTGCAGGAAATTTGTCGTGGATTACCCCCTGGGGTGTCTTGTGCCCTATTCAGGATCCGAAGCTCCAGTAAGTTATTGCAATTGTAAAATTTTATGAGAAACCTGGAGCGAAGCTCCTTTATGAAATTTATTTACGAGGCAGAATATTCCACTTTTATATCTTACGTCACTATTCACGTTTCTACGCATGGTGTCGCTAAGAATCGATTTTCTGAGAAAATTCCAAAGGTGGTTTAAAAATGACTAGTTTTAAAACTTACAATTTTGTTAGTTTTGGGAATTTCACTGTACATTACATCTAGTACCTAGCTAACGATGTTCCTACATTTAAGTTGACACTTATTAATAATGCTGATGGACATGTTCATAAACCACATAATGATGTTCTTGCCAGAAAGGCGATCACATGTAATTACTTTAGTTTATTAAGCCTGATGGTCAACGAGCATTCTGTGAAATGCAATTTCAACTGAAATGTCGAAAAGCAAATGCAATTGGTTGTTGGGTTACAGGGGGCATCGATCGACACACGTTGACAGATCGGATTTATTGATCACATTGAGAGGTTTCCTGAATGGGTCACCTACATATCGACCCCAATGCAATGCCTAAGAAGATGTGCAATGGATTTAGATAATACAAGACTGGTTCTTCCTTCGTCTTCTTTTATTATAACTCTTGCTGCAAGTCAATAACAGCAGTTGATGGATGATCTTATAATTGTGAGGATATAAGAAGTTGTGACAAGAGTTTCCAGAAAAAAATAACACTGCAGGCTAATCAGTAAACTCCTTCCTCCTTTCATGCCAAAATCTACCCCATTGAAGATGGGATTCAAAGGGCTTAATCTTTCATGGAACCTACTGGAAAGGCTTGTTTTAATAATTTATATGGCTGTGAGATGGTGCACATCTAGTTTTTATCCAAAAATTCGAGGCAGTTGCGCAATGTTATTTATTGGCTCCAGAGAACAATTTTTTCCATTTTGCGAGCACCACTGTTGTGATTCATCTTCAGTCTGCCTCACACCGAAGTCATGCAAGAATCTTGCAAACATTGCCCCATGAAGTAATCTAACCTATAGATCAAATGTGTAGTGTTGCTGCGATAACAAAGGTAATATTTCATTTCTGCTGTGCCGGCACTCTGTCACCAGTGTTGATGATCGAATTTGTTCAACTGTGCTCTCACTTGAGCAAATTGCACATATAATCGACGTTTGTTTAACCAGCACTTAATTTCACTTTTGAGGCGTTAATTCCTCTTTACTACACATTGGAACTTGCTCCACCTTGTAAACTATGAGAAAGTGAGCTTCTCCCAAAGTCTCTCAAGCTGGCAGTGATTGCCTGGTGGTTAGGGGCAGCAAAATAAATTACATTTTTTAAGTTAGTATAAGTTAGGATAAAAAACAAAAAGTATAAATTGCGGCAGCCAGGACAAATGTCAATCTTGTATGCTATACAAATAGGGTTGAAATATAAATATTTGTGCACTTTTGGAGAGGGTCCGACCTGTGGTATATACTTGAATTTTGAACTTCAATCCACGTTTTGTATTTTCAATAATTTAACATCATTTTTGATCAACACTAAATAGCAGTCCATCAATGTAGTGGTCAACTTCAATGATTTGAAGTGGCTTCACCGGACAGATAGGGGACGAGAATCGCCCTCGAGATAATTGGGTGACTAGGTAGCACCTGTTGCGTGTAACGATCGTTTTACCCTTTTTCCAAAGAGTTCAACCAGCCATGCTGATCGTATTGGCACTCATGCGAATACCACTACATTTTGTGACCTTATTTTCTATGGTGGTTGTATCCTAGAGCTGGACTTTGGCCGCCATATACGTTTTCATCTTCATGATATTCGGTGTTTCATATAAGTGTGCCTTCAAGAAACCCTTACGGTAGTTCATCGTGTAATGATATCTTCAAGGACTACATCAACTTAGAACGTGTTATGTTTAGAAGTTTGGCGACAAATGAAGTTCAATGAAAGTATCATACTAGATTGCATTAACGCTACATGTGCATGTATACTGTATACAGCAAATTGAAGAAAATGTTTTTGTTATAATGTTACATCCTTAATCAATTTGACGAACCGATGCTCTGCATTGACATACATGTACATTTAGGTAATTAGATAACTATTACTGGTGTTTGCGTCATAACTTGGGAAGGCGTTTAACTTTTGGCTTTTCAACATACAGTAACATACAGTAACATTAAAATCCCCTCCATGAATGTACAACAGCAAGTAATTGGTCTTTTGTTAGTGTGTGAATCTATACCAACTAAGAGCTTTAAAAATAGACTGCCGGGAATACGTTAATTAGGACATGATTTACTCAGTTTTCACTCAGTTGCTTTGTGTGCCAAATGATATTAAGCAAATACTTTCTGCAAGAACTATCACGCCTAAAAGTCTGCTGTCACACATGTGATATTGCCAATTCAAGACTTGGCCATTGAAAGTAATAACCACGTTTATTCCCCACTTTCATCTGTATTCTTAACTCATCCGCCAACGACCTTCCCCGTCGTCTTTATGAATGCTGACCTTGAAAGAGTTCTAAATGACATGGCAGCCAGTTGACATTTAAAAAGCAACTGAAAATCCTGCTCATGGATATTGAGTTTGTCTTCTTGTAAATCCGACATCCGTTTGGCAGTATCCAAACAAGATGGCTGCGCATACGGTTTTGTTGCCAAAATGAATTTGTGAAGTTTGCCAGGATTATGGCTGTAGCATTGACCGGAAACATCTAAAGTCCAATAGTACTATGGATTGGCAACGTTTCACGCTGAGCGGATCTGCTTGCAAATCGCATAATGCTTACTCACGTGTTTGATTGGTGGATACATGGGTGGATACGTTAGAAGAATGCTTTCACAAGCCGAGCATCTCTTGCAGTCTGCTGAGCAATTTCATGACGGCACATTCGTCAAATGGTGATATGAATGCAGTGCATAGCTTTTGAAAAAAATGCTTGGGGCCATGTTGGATGCTGGTGTACTCTTTAGCTCGATTTACACCAGTGGATATCACAAACATTGTAATATAACAAATTTGTTTTTTACTCTGTTGTGCAACTTGTTATGCAGTATAACGTCATATACTGCTATACGGTATACCTTACATGTTAAAAGCTGGGTTTCCTATAAAACAAAACTTTATATAGCAAATTAAGTTCTACAACATCTTTCAAAATGAGAAGGAAAAATGTTATAAACGTGATATTATGTAACATGTTTCTTGTGGTAGACCAGGCTATGCTAACCATTATATGTTGATAAGGATCAAAAGACTTTATAAAACTTTGTTGTAGCTGTATAACATGTTTAGTGTAGTTTTAGTGAGTGTAAAGTTGTTAACATGTTGTAAAACGTCCACTGGATTACGTGTGCCATCAATACTTAAGATGCAAAATGGCATTTTTTCTTCTCATTTTCAAACCTTTTGTTAAATAAAATTATTATTAAAAATTGTACCTTTCATAGCCAGTTAGACATGTACATGCAGTATATATGTAGATGACATGATATGACAAATTGGACTATAAAAGTTAAAAACTAATTTGTTATATTACAATGTTGATACAGTGGTTACCCATGCAGCTTTATACTGTAACTTTCTTTGATCTTCACCAACACTTCACATAACCGACTAAATGTAAATGTTCAATGTATACTGTATAACAGAAACAATGTTACATGACACCCTGGAATAACATTTTTCTTCTCATCTTCAAACAAGTTGTAGAACTTTGCTATACAGCACACCAGGTTTTCTTTATACATGTACGTGTGCAGTGTAAATGCAGCTTTTAAATGAAAATTCATAAATGCGACCATAAATTAACGTTGGAATTGAAGATGATTTAAATGTCAAGGTGGAATTTGATAATGTTCTTTGGGATACAGTAAATCATTGCGGTGTTGTATGCAAATATCAAATTAGACACGATTAATTAACCTATCATGGAATAAGCGGATCAATTCAGATCAATGGATTCATCAGTTTTAACCTTTTAATAATGCAAATCGGATGTTTGAAAGTCAAACCTTGCAAATGCCACTAATTACACATTCAGGAGTGGGCGTCCACATACCATGAAAGTCCAATGCCAATATTAATTTTTGAATTGCTTTATGAGTTTCATAATTCCTGATGGAAACTTAACGACCGGATGCTGCCAACCATAGCATCGTTTATCCATATTGGCCATTCTATCCTGATTAAATTTTATAAGGGTGTATAATTACAACCTGAAATACATATTTGAGATTGATTTGCAAACAACATTAACAGAGATTTGTCTAGTTTCCAATGGCATATCAGTTTGTCAAGTGGTTCGTGACATTTTAAATGTACGCGGGGTTAAGGTCAGTGTTCACTAACTTTTGGCTCGACCCTTGAGCTTTTTTGCCAACCACAGACTAATGATGCTGCTAGGCGGTCAAGGTTATATCGTCAGTATATCTGTTAGAATGGCAAAGATTCTTCACCTTAATTGGTCCCTATTGCAAGCATGGTTTATTGATTTGGCTGGGCGCAAGCCCTTATAGCGCAATTTGCCGATTGTAGTAACACAAATGGGCCTTTAGAGAAATTTGTTGGGAATTTTACGAAATATTACGACAGAAGCGAAACAAAAGCAGCCCCTGGACTTTGAAAAATCTTTACCGTACGCCTGTATAAGAATTTACCTTAATCCCTGCGGTCTTCTATGTAAAGAAAGTATCGAGCGTTAAACATAGGAACTGATTGGAATCTCTTTAACTCATGTTGCTCCTAATTTTCTTTTTCGAGGTTAAAATCCTTCTTTTGAAATACATGTAGGTTTCCCTATGGATTCCTTAATTGAAGCATACGTGTTTACCTTGTTGATGGAAATCTCAATCTGAAAATCAAACATGGATGCAGTCTCAAAGGAACAATTAGAAGATGCTTGGAAATCGAGATGGGCTTGTATAAATTGTATACATGTATGTACATGTAATTACAAGTTAAGACATGATCCAAATTCATTAGAAATAGTTTCCCTTAATTAACCTAAATGCAAATCTAGGATTGAATCTGCCTACTCACAAATGCCAATCATGGAAACAAGATGATGCCATCTCACAATTGTGTTTCGGATATACCGAACACACGCTCGTATTGAGTTAAAAGAAAAGTTGTAACAGGCGCACGTATGTGTCGAATATTTCCTTTCATTTTTGCTAGACCCACGTACATATGATTCGAAATCCTGCAAAAAACAAATGTGTTTTTGCTACGGGAGGGACACGTGAAGGGAATTACATTGAGCCATACAGTTTTAATAGAATCATATGTTCCGTTAAATGAAGCTTTGTGCTTAATTTCAGCACACGAGCTAATGTAGCTAGGGCCTAGCGAAGTCGTTTAAGTGGTAAAGGTCGAAATGGAAAGACGCCAAACCAGTTAAGTTTAATAAAAAAAATTGCACATGTAGAAAGGAAAACTACTGTACAGTGTATACTATGCAACAGCAAATCCAGGTATACAAATTACTTATTGCAAATGCATTTTTATTGCTGCAGAAATATCAACATTCTCATTCTTGACAGGGGTGAACATTAGTGCACATCCTGTTTTGCTGAAAGTACAAATGTTTTGAAAACATGTTCTTTGGGTGATTTTACACGTTTCATTTTAATTGAGATAACGGATGTTCTTGGCAGATTTCGACATCATCCTTGCCTGGGAATAATAATCTTACAGTATAATTGACACCATAAACCATTGTAATATGACTTGACAAGCCAAGGATGCATTTGCTGCATGAACAATGAGACGCTTATAAAAAATTCTGGTTTGCATGAAGATCACATCTGCATTCCAGATTTTGCTGGCTCAAAATACCGCATTCCCAGGCAAATAAAAACCACTCTCGTATGAATGTCAGCAGTTTGAAGGGTAGTTTACCAAAACTGGGACCTATTTTAAGAACATGAGTTTGGCTAGTTTCCGAAAACTTAATGGAAAAATGCCACCTTTGACCTACGTGGGGAGCCTTTTGGCACTGGAATAATTACAAAAATAGTCGTGGAAACTGTATATTTAACTACAGTACATGTATTCTTGCATTCCATCCCATGGGCCGTTTGACTTCCTCCCCTTTCAGCACTAGTACATCCGCCACGCAGAGTATCAGCAGTGGTTTGCACTTGACATGAAGCATTCAAAAACCCATGAAAAGCAATCTGCTTGACAATCCAATTTTTCTATTATTAATGCCATTAACAGCCTCTTATTAATGACCTTGGGACGCCAGCAATTGGATATACAGTATAACTCCACCTATAAAGAGACACTGGTGAACTTATCAAAGGCGTCATAATTTATAATTACCCCTCTTGGGTGGCATCTAAAATGATTGCTATAATAATATCAAAACCGATTGTATGATGTTAGATACGTATTTTTTTAACTTTGCCCTTTAAGTCTTTATGCTACACGTACAGGAAGTTTAGGTAGTGAGAAAATAGGGGGTGTCAATCCCAAAAAAGAATTGAGTTGGAATTGAAATTGAATTTGATTAATTGATCTGCGCATGTGCATATGGCTACCAAAATACGACCAAACCGGTTTTGGTAGTCATTTGCGGATGTGCACACCAATTAGTCAAATTCAATTTCAATTCCAACTCAATTCTTTTTTTGGGTTGGCACCTCTAATATAAACATTTTAAGTGAGTCAAATGTCTATTTCAGGCACACTAAGCAAGGTCGTCTGATACAAGTTGACCGTTTTATACCATGAGGATACTATAGAAATTTTCTTATTGAAATTTTATTGCTGTGCTTCGGTATATGCCCTGCTGATGCCCTGCTCAGCATACACTATGAGAAAGTGGGCTTCTCTTAACGGCTCAAAAGCTGGCAGTGATTGCCTACTGTTTGGGCAGCAGAATAAAGGAATTGCATTTTTCGTTTACTTTATGCTGGGATAAAACACACAAAAAACCCAAAAAAATAAGTAGGGTTGAAATTTGCATTTCATACAACTTTTGAGCAAGGCAAATGCTGTATTTCGTAGTCCATTTATATCAACACTGCAATACTTTGCTGTCTTCCCGTACGGTATAGTTTGGTACTCCCTATTATACGTGTGCTTAGGTATTCCCAACCGTTTTAAGTGCATGTTTTTTTATTTGCCAATCCGTGATGACAGCTAAAAAGCCAAAAAGTTCTTAAAAGATAGCTTTCATCCAATTTCTAGAGCCCTACATGATTCAGTGGTTCGTTAAGGAAAAGCATTCTTAGGTCTCAAAATGGTTACCATAGAGGCAGTTTCTGAAGAGATTTCAATCAGATTCCAAAGCTGACAGGCGCACATCCTACCATTTCTGATTTTTTATCTGGTTCATATTGATTTTAACTTCCTTTTAAAAAATGTATCCTAAGTGACATCAATTCTGCAAGCTCTCTTGCCAGTGAAAGGCAAAATAAATTAATCGTCAAATTCCAGGCTTTAAACATAAATGTGTGCAAAATGTTTGCATATTTGGCTATATTTGTGACTGCTTTCGTAGTAATCAGATTGAATTCAACGTTGCTACAGTTGAATGAGCAAATGCGCATGTGAAAATATCAAAATTATGTAATAAAACTTCCAATGACTGGCGTGGGTGTTAATTCCATGGTGGGATGATGTTAGGCGTGTTTTATGAAATTTGTTTTGATAAAAAGCTGGAAGATCTTGTTGATAAAATTTTTACTAGGCTATCCATACTGTATACATATACATTATATGTCAAAAAAGCAAGGATAATTTCTGGCCTGCTTTATCTGTTTTCTGTCATAGTGATTTGGCAAGGTCTGGGTTGCATATGCTGTGGGCTGCAAATGCTACAGACCTTTCATGTCACTAATTTCGGTCCTTGATTGAATTTGAATGACGGTAAATGTGTTGTGCATTTCGTGAAAAGTTCACGCTGCATTGAAAGCAAACATGACATTTGCACTGCCATATACATGTCAATATGTCCTTGAAACTTGCCTTGCTTTTTCTAGCATAATGCCATTTGGCAAGCTTCATCCAATTTAGTCTAGCTTGCGTTTGTCTGCAGTGTCCTTACAGATACAGCTTGTTTGTGTTTATGGGTTATGTTAATCATGTTTTGCCAAGTCTCGAGTGGGAACTAATAGCTGACATCAAGCAAAGTTAGTTTCAATAGTCAAAAGTGCAAAATTAAGCTTTCACTTAATTTCACGATGACTTAATATTGGAATTTACAGACACAAATTATAGCTTGGCAACAAACATAAAATTTAGAAAAACCTATGTTCGTTTTCCAAGTTTTCCATGTGGCAAATTTTCAGTCTTTTATATCTGTCTATTCACTGAAACCGAATTAGGGTATTCCTATTTCACAGCAGTTATGCACAATGAAGTTAACTTTAGACATGACCCATGACGTGACACACCTCGACGAGAAATTCTCGTGAAAAGTAAAATTAGGGTTAGTTGAATTCAGAAAGCGTACACTAGCATTGAAAAATGCTTGCTTTCTAATAAATTAAATGTGTTTGCATGTGGTTAACTAGAACTCCTTTCGACCAAAAACGCCTTGTCGGCATATGGAACAAATAATTACCATTCGTCAAATTTCATAAATTGATATCCTTCCTCTGTTTGTTTTTATGCAAATATGCACACATGGAAATAATTTGAAATGAGCCATAAGAACTGGAACGTCGCTTCATTTTGCGTTCCAGGTCGCGTTCCAGTAACTCATCTTGAAAATGAATTAGAATGGAACTCATTATTATACCTTAGAACAAATGCAGTTGGCAGACTAATAGAAAAACTAATTGAACCTGGGAATCCTGGAAAACCTGGGAATGTCAGGGGAATTTAGAAATTTTGTCAAAAAGTTAGGGGATTTCCTAACTTTTAGTTGCTCTTTTCACAATACCTGGGAAAGTCAGAGAATTCTATGTTACTAAAGCTGTGGGAACCCTGATAATGCTTACAAATTGCAAAATTATAATTATTGTTGACTAATATTCCTTGTTCAGGGCGCCTACCGGTCATGGAAGTCTTGGAAAATTCATGAAATGAAATTCAGGTCATGTAAGTCGTGAAATTGACATCAGGGTCATTGAATCGTTGCAACTTTAATTGATTCGTAAAATAGAAATTTGGGTCAAAATTCATCATTTGTTATCCAATTTTTCCCAAAAAATTCGCCAAGGCGTTTTTTGCCAATAATCATGTCATCACTTTGGCAGAGAATGTTTCTGAAAATAGCTATTTATTATTGACATAAAACTTGAATGGCCCCATAGTCCAATAGGCATGGAAAATTTTTGATGTCATGAAAAAGTGATGGAAACGCCATGGAATTGGCAATACCAAACTCTGTAAACACCCTGTTGTTGATCTTGTAGATTCCTTGTTGATCTTGTTGATTGATATTCCTTGTTGATCATGGAATCACTGGAACTGCTGAGAAGCACATGTTTTTTTCAGTTCAAAATGACTGAAATTTTGTTTAATTTCAGACGCTGATGTCTATGGCCAGGAGGACAAAGCGGCGTTTGTCTAGAGTCAAGAGACAAATTCCGAGAAACATGATGGCTAGGAATTAAAAGAGAAAGATCCAAGAAAGGCGGGTCGGCAAGGAGAAGCAACAGCGAATAGGAGAACGTTCGTGAAGCTGCAAACCAGAAACTTGGAGGACATCCGAACACACGCAGATAGACATCTTCAGGAATGCCTCGTCCTCTGCTTGCTCCCAAACAAGAACGACGTATTTCGGGTTGTCCCCAGTCGTTGCGTGATCGAGGGCATTAATGTTGCATGGCATCCAAGTCGGAAGTTAATTATCAATTGTCGTCTGCCGTCGGTAATTACGAGCAATTAGCTGCCAACGATCCGAGGGTACGTGCGTGTCCAATGTGCAAGCCTCCAGAAATAGAATCTTGACGGATACACGGACATCGTCCTCTGACAGCTGCTGCTGCCGTCATCAGCCGGCTCTGCATCCGGCATAAAAACGAGAGGAAAACAACAGTTGAGCATCAGATTCCTCGAGGCTTTCATAGGAAGTGTCTGTGTGTTTTGGAAGGTGAGGATTGTGAGTTTGGAAGTGGAGACATCAGCGGTTTCCAGGAAGACCGAGGAACGGCAACTCTGGAAGCGGACTCTGGAAGTTGGTTCTTGAAGCTGACTGTGGAAGTTGCCTATTGAAGCTGACTTTGGAAGTTAACTCTGGAAGGTAACATCAGGTATTGTCGAGAAAGCAAAAGAGCGGAAACTCTGGAAGCGGACTCTGGTCTTTGGCTCTTGAGGCTAATTTTGAAAGTTGGTCCTTGAAGCTGGCTTTGGAAGTTGGTTCTTGAAGCTGGCTTTGGAAGTTGGCTCTTGAGGCTGACTTTGGAAGTTGGCTCTTGAGGCTGACTTTGGAAGTTGGCTCTTGAGGCTGAGTTCAGAAGTTGGTTCTTGAAGCTGATTTGGGAAGTTGGCTCTTGAGGCTGACTTTGTAATTTGGTTCTTGAAGCTGGCTTTCGAAGTTTGTTCTTGAGGCTGACTTTGGAAGTTGACTCTTGAGGCTGACTTCAGAAGTTGACTCTTGAGGCTGACTTCAGAAGTTGACTCTTGAGGCTGACTTCAGAAGTTGATTCTTGAGGCTGACTTCAGAAGTTGATTCTTGAACCTGATTTTGGAAGTTGGCTCTTGAGGGTGACTTTCGAAGTTGGCTCTTGAGGTTACATTTGGAAGTTGGCTCTTGAAGTGATTTTGGAAATTTTCTCTTGAAGGTGACATCTGCTGCTGTCGAGAAAGCCGCAGAACGGCAACTCTGGAACTGGACTGAAAACACTTTCGCACTGATGAGGCTCACATAAAACCGTTCCAATGGCGGATCCGGAAGCCACCATGGCCGGCAACACGTCGGCCTGGACCGGAAACGTGACGGCCACCCGCGACATGTTCCTGGCGCGGATGGAGGTGGCCGTCCTGGCGACCATGTTCACGGTGGCGGTCATCGGCAACTCCTTGGCGCTGACGGCTCTGGCGCTGCGGAACCGGAAGTTGTCCCGGATGCATTACTTCATCCTGCACCTGTGCATTTCCGACCTGGTGGTTGCCTTCTGCCACATGCTACCCCAGCTGCTGATGGACGCTGGGGGCGGTGGCTTCGTGGGCGGCTACCCTGGAGACAACTTCCTCTGTAAGCTGGTAAAGTTTCTCGCATTGCTTGGACCCTGCCTCAGCTCCTACGTACTGGTGGTCACCGCCATTGACCGTTACCAGGCCATTTGCTTTCCACTCATGAACTGCTCTTGGACTCCAAGACGATCCAAGGTCATGATTGGGGCTGCTTGGACCGTCTCCGTATTGCTCAGCCTGCCTCAGACTTTCATCTTCAGCTACACTGTGGCGCTGCCACACACCCACATGGACTGCTGGAGCCACATGGAACCCCTGGCCGAAAAACTGTACATCTTGTGGAATGCTGTTGCTGTCTTCATCGTGCCCCTCCTTGTCCTCATCTTTACCTACTCGTGTATCTGCAGGGTCATCTGGATCAACTTTCAGTTCAAGACCCCAGAAAACGCACCAAAGACTCTGCCCCTAAACAACAGCGGGGGCGTGGTGGTGGGAGGGGCATACCGCTTCAAGGGCAAGGGCAAGGTCGAGGTCACCCTGTATGCTGATGGCGTCAGAAATGGGTCCCAGGACGTGGGGGCCGTTCCCAAGGACCAGGCACTACCAAGGGCCCATGCCAGAAACGGGATTTCTCGTTCCAAAATGAAAACTGTCAAGCTGACCGTTGTGGTCATTCTGTGCTACATTGCGTGCTCATTGCCTTTCTTCAGCACGGTGCTCTACATGAGGGTGTACCCGGCCCCGGAGAATCCTGTCATTGCGGAAGGTAAGGACATTTTGCTGAATCTTGTTTGTTATGGTCATTATTGCTTGATGTTATGGTTTTAGTAGCGTGTCAGAAACTGGTGAAACCAGTTAGCAATCGGTTTTCTCCGTATTGCAGCCAGGACTGCAACTGACAGTAACCAAACTAGTCTCAAGCTTGTCGGTCTAGAATGAAATGTCGAGAATTGGCAATCACTTTGCAATTTGGTTTTCTGCACCAACTTTGCAATTAGGTTTTCTGCAGCCACTTTGTAGCCATTTCCCCTCCCCAAAATTTTTTTTTTATTCTGGGGCCAAATTTTGGACTTTCACAACGTTGTGTTTTTCTCAGGTTGCATTTTTTAACTGGCTGCTTCGAAATTAGCCACACCCACCGCTTTTGTGATTTTGCTGCGGTGGGCGTGACAGGCCAATCAAAAACCGGCAACACGAGAAAAACACAACGTTGTGAAA